>SNQJ01S0143517.1:0-24444 GCA_010110895.2 Picea sitchensis
TTTCTTGGATAGACGAGTGCTTTTCTCGTGGATGGATCTGATGGTGATTTTTCCTCCCACCCGCTTCCATGAGTGCTAGAGTTTGGGGACCTCCATGATGTGATATATGTTCTAACTCATGAGACGTTTGTGCTTGATTTTTCATTGTTTTGTTTATGATGAAGCACAAAGTGTGTGTATCAGGAGAGTTGTCGATTGGCTTCATTGGTTGTTTGATCATACCAACCTGCAAACAACAGTACAGGTAAGCATTCTACTTGCATTTACATTTATGATCACCGACATGCACATTTACTTATCGCCTGGAGCATGTACATTTCTACTTCTATCATTTATAATATTTAGAGATATTTTTACGGTGGCAATACCACTTCGCCTTTGTCGCCGATGCCTTTTGTCGAGCGTGAGCAGATCACAGGTCTACGACAGAGATTACCGAGGTTCTCATACGCTTCCTCAAGAAGCATGAGACAGTCCCCTGAAGTGTTGGAGCCGGGATGTTATCCCCGAGACCTAGGATAATCTAGGGAGATTGGCGTCTCGAGTCTATGGTCCTAGACAGGAGTGAATTGCAGAGTAGGGAGCTACCCCGAGCATGGTCCTCCGAGACCATCTTCTTCTTCGCCACTTGTCCTGCCAGCATACTCTCTCCATCATCAATCAATGGTATCAGAAAGGGCTCTTGCTCCATGAGGTAATTGGTCCAAGGTATCGCGAGACCAGGCCGATTTGATCATTATAACTTTCTTGTATGCATTAGATCTCTTTCATTTCGGGTAACTGCTTGGATCTTACACTAATCTACTTCGACTCACTGCTAGGGGTGAGGATTGATTGGGTAGCTTAGCGAAGTTGGTATTCATGGGTTTTGGTTAGCCACCAGGGGTTTAGAACCACGGTCTGCTCCCGTCATATCATCACTTTTTTCATCTTAAAACCCCGGTCATCCATCCCACTCCCCTAGTCCTGCCAAGCATTAGGGATGACCCATCTGTGGTACATTCCTACTCCTAGGGAAGAAGGGGCTGCCCGAGGTAAAAAGCAGTTGGTAAAAGATAAAAAGCCATAGGGAAATGAAACTCAGAGATGTCCAGGGGATCCCCTAGAAGGCAACAAAAAGCCTCTCATAAGAAACCCAGGACCCTAAGAAATAATAAATAATAATGCAAGACTAACCAAGGGGGATGGGAGGTCTCATCACAAACCGACCCATTATGTCTATGTAGGTATTTACGGGTATGACATTGCCACCATCCGGGTACCAAGCTGCAAGGACCTTTGGCTGCATGGCCAAAGGAAGGGGTTCTCATCACGAGCCAAACTATTAAGTCCATGGGCATGTAACAATATGACACTACCAACATCTGGCCACCAAGCCAAGGCAAGGTCCCCTTCACAAGGCTTGTAGTAAAATGCAAATAAAAGAAAGATAAGGCAATAAGGTCAGAAAATTGCATCCATGATTGCAACAACTCTCCACAAAGGCACCCACAGACGAAACAAGCCCTAGGTCTGACTTTGACTAGACATTCCTAAAACCACAACACGCCACCGTACATGGTTTGAATAACCCTTTATGGAAACTCTCTCCTTTTCTTGTGGGTACATTCAATAGGTTGCCCTTTGTTGCTTTGACTTTGTATATGGGTTTGTAGGGTCTTTTGAGCTATTAGAAGATTTGTTAGGGATGTTATGCATATATTCGATAAATTTAATGATGAAATGTGATTTACATTGCTATGATGTCTAGGATCGATGAGCCCCCGAGGGCGAGGCCTTTGATGTGCAAGAATTCATGCCCATGATGCAAATTTAGGATCGCACATGGGGAGATGATTAGTCTGAACCTCCATGGGGGTTGAAGAGCCCACCTGATGGACGTTGGGATGGCAGAGGCGTAACAGCCAGTAGACTTTATGCCAGAGGAAGAAGAAGGATGCTTTCATCAGAACTGGGCGATCTAGCTCACGAGGATCACTCTTTGAAGTTGGACGCTTGACCTATTGGGATCGTGACGCAACAGTAAGGTGATGGACGATTTCTAGGCGCTGGCAGCATAAGTTAGCTTGATTGGCACGCAGACAGGTTGCTGATTCGTAGGAGGGGAAACGTCTTGTTCATTTGATGGTTATTATGCCCTAAAGGGCCAACGTCTCCACTAAAAGGGGCTTGGACGCTTTGTTTTTCTGCTTATTTTTGCATTTTAGTATGTAAAAGTGACAAATAATTAAAAATCTGAATCAAGAAGCCTTTGTCGGCTATTTTGTTGACCTATTTTTGTAATTTTAAGGTCATGAGATCATATAAGAAGGGGACGTTGTCTCTTCATTTTATTATAACATAACTTTCTCTCATTGGAGAGTGACATTTATAGTCTTTTGTTCTTGGTTTATCCTTCTCTTGGAGTGAGGCGCAAACTCTTGGAAGGACTATTTTTTTTTGGCAAAGTGGTGCTATATGCTGGTGGAAGGTTTACAACTGTGGTGTGGATTGGTGTTTCTCATGATCTTGAAGTGTTCTTCATCAAAAGCTTGATCAACAGTTGTTGTCTAACATTTGCATTTATTGTTATCTTGATTTTTATTTTGATCTTGAAAACCCTAGGAGCCAGCCACACTGGGGGGTTGAGGCTTCATGTCCCCATAGCATAAGCTTCTAACCATTGGATTTGAGAAGGTATAGCCTAGCAATAGCTACACTAACCATCTCTTATCTTGAGCTAGTTCTAGCATAAATTGAAGAAAGAAAGGGCGATCCCGGCCTAATTAAGTTTGCTACCTAGGCCTACTTGGTTTCAGAGAAGCCTTGCATTGAGCAACACTTCAGCCCCAGATCTTGGCTGCTTTGAGCTAAATGCTTTTGCCAAAGAAAGTCTTGAAGGAAAGGATTGAAGCCTAGCCCAGCTTCTTAGCTACAATCTAGGTTAGTCTTCTTAGTAGGGTTAGTGGCCTTGCTTTAGCAACACCACTAAAACCTAGTTCTCTTCAAAGTTAAGGACAAGAGAACTAGGGTTTTGAACTCTTCCTAAACCATTAGTAGTACTTCCATTTGACTCCATTAACCTCAAGGCACTAGTCTGAGTTGATTGTTGGGCTTGTTGTTCTAAAACCTTTTCAAATCACTTCAAAAACTTGCAAAACCTACAACTCAGCTTCTAACCTTCTAGTCGATTTTGAACTAACCTAAAGGATAGCGTGAGGCCCAATTTAACATTTGCTTGGATAGAAAGGTGCGTCCTCTTTCCCTCTTCATAGCCGCGGAGTTAAATTGCACTTTTGATGGTTGAAATTGTCAAACGCCCACATTACATAGCTAACCGCATAACACCAAAATTATATAGTCAGGATTTTATTCTTTTGCTTACAATTGCACTGCTGTGAATTTTTGGCAGCTCTATTGATTGACACATTTCGAGTTAATAATTATATTCTAAGCTAATTTAACAAAACGCTTTTGCTCTTTGTCATAATTTCTGGCCTATTGACATTGATAGTCGACACACCATATTGCAGAAACAATAGGTGCTTGAAATAAATATTTATATATGAGCTTGGTTGGACATATTTATTGCATTATTGATATGATACAAGAATTTAATATTGAAATTGAATGCTCTTATGCTTTACATAGCGATATTAACCTTTTGCGGTTTCTTTATTGAGCCATCATTGACTTTGTCAATAACAACACTTAATCATCTGGCTTCATATGTATGATAGAGATAGTCATTGATTTCATGAAGTACCAACCCACCGTAAGCACATACTTTAGTTTGTATTTCGTTTTGTCTCGCAGTCAGTATCTATCGGGATGTTCTGCTTGATCATTCCATTTCTAAGCAAAGAATCAGGAAGGGGTCTTGACTTGGTTTTTTATCCTTTAGCCTTCCTTTACCCAGATTGCCTTAGGGACGCTCCCTGGATCTTGCTCCTCCTAAATAGAAAGAGCTCCCCACTGCGGTGACAGTGGGGAAGTCTCCTCGTTACGCCTGGTGCTCAAGCTTCCTGATCTGCCTTCTTGACCTTCCTTCAAACCGCGCGATAACAATGTCGAAAATAACAAAGGAGGTCCGGAATCCTAACTTCAACCAGTGGTTGACAAAGGGTGAATTGGTGGAAGACTTGATAAGAAGGTGAACAAGCGTTTTGGGCACAAAGCCATAACAGCTATAGTAGAAAGATCAATGCAAGATCCTTCAATCTGGGTGGTCTCATGAACCTAAAGGGGACTTGACTCGATCCGCCAATTCCAAGTCACTCAACGCTGGGGAAATCACAAGAACCGATTAGAAGATAACGAAACTATTACAAGGATCCATTACAACATCATCCCATAATAGCTACGTACCGACCGATCCTCCACCCGAAGCTGTTTCAACAGTTGTAAACAAAGACATGAAAGAAACTCAACATTCATAAGGCAAGAAGCCCCCAAAGCTCATACATAACCAGATTAATAGTGCTTCATTAAACTTTACAACCGGGAGCCCCGCCAACCATCACGATCTTTCTACAAAATACAACAACCGGTTCCATACTTGAAAATCACTTCAACAGTAAAGTGCAAGGCTCCACTACAAATTGATGTCCCTCAAACTCCGGTGATCATGTCTCTTTATACTATCTAATCTGCTACTGGCTCCGTAAGGAGAGCAATTGGTTTTGGCTATATCGAGCTAGCTGCAGGCGCAGTATCAGGCAGCGATTTTGAAGACTTTAGCATGGCGCTTTTGAGAAAATCGGCGCCACATTAGCACCTCCTCCTCGGTAGACGGTTTGCCGTGAATCCCCATTCCTCATCACTTAATGAATGAGGAAGTTCCACACCATTTGTCATCATTTACTTCAGCGCGAAAACAATATGGAGATCGATCCGGCTGGCGCTTTGGAGATCGCTGAATATCCTCTTCAGAATCGAACGTGTTTTGCCTCTTGATCGACGACTTTATTTCTCCCGGCGATGCCGTACCGGGCTCCGATTCTCTCGCAATTCGGCTGGAAATAACGAGCTGCTTTTGCGAAGTTGGGAGTCACTGCGATGGCTTTTCCAGCGCCGATGCATTCTACCGGGCGCCAGGCCCGCCTGTGATGGACGACAGACCGGTGATCTTCTCGCACACATCAGGTTCCGGTCCTCGCATCTGGGGAATCTTTAGTTTGCTGAATCCGCCGAAGCCGCCCATTTCGCTGCAGTCCTCGAAAGATGTGAGGAATTCAATGGAATGTTGACTTTATCTCCAGCCAACGCATGTCCACCGGGTCGAATGCGGTCCCCACCTGCTCGCCACACGCTCACACTTAACTCGCACTTCGGCAGTCCGCTAATCCCACGCTAATACTCGACTTTCGCAATGAGATCCCGGTGGGCTTCTGCCACTGTGATTCCTTACCGTCAGCTTTGTTGTTGTGGCCACCGTCTCTCCATCCGCCGAATTCGAATTCGCGCTTCGCCACTGGCACCAAATGTTCATTTTACTCAGTAACTTACCGCGAGTCCTCGATCGAAGCTATCGCCCCTTCGTCGACGGTTCACTTTTCTCGCCACTTCGCTGTTCGCAGTTTAACGACTTATTCTTCCATCCTCCGATGCCTGAGTCCCCGATACGGGTGATATCTCGCGGACAGCCGCGGCGCCCGGCGCTCAATGCATTCAAATCGTTTTCGCCGACCACCGCTAACACCGCCCACCTCTTTTAATAACATATGCGCCATAATTTGGTGCGTGACTCTCTCGACCGACCGCATCACCCACCGACCGGCCGATCCGCTTTCGCAAAAATAGACCCGGACGGCCGCCGACGACATTTTGCCCAGCCTGGCCTGCCATTTGAAAACAAGGCCTTTGTACAAGGCGCATCGCTTTCGCTGGGTGCACCTTTGGCAATTCCACGCTCGTAAGCCCATGAAATATCGCTAACCACATGGTACCTGACTCAAAGTCGGAATGGAATCAGCTGATAACTCGTGACGGTCCACTTTGGAAGGGAGAAGGCACCCATTACCCATCAACAGGCACCTCCTCAACCCTCACCAAGGTGGTGGGACATGACTGTACAGGTAAGCATAGGTAGGTAGGCATTTTTCCATGTATTATACCCATTTTTCCAGCATTTCATGTTATTTGTTTCCTCACTTGCATATTGATTATTGTTTTATTTCACATATATATATATATATATATTGTTTCAGGTGGCAATATCACCCACCTGTTAACATGCCCTTTCGGTCTCGAGTAGTCTGCAAGTTTATGCTGTGAGATGTTGAAGTTCTCACGGTGAGCACATGTCCCCGAAGTTGAGCCAGATGTTATCCCCTGCATTTTGGGATAACTAGGAGATCGTAATCTCTAGGCCCACAGTCCTAGACATGGAGTGCCCTCCTGAGAGCAGATTTGAACTCCAGCATGGCTCTGGAGGGCTCATCTTTCTTCTTCTTCTATCGTGACTAACTCAAGTAGTTGTGAAGAAGAGAATAACATCTTCATCTTTGGACTCATGAGAAGACTCTGCTCCATGAGGTACTGGTCCAATGATCATGGTATGTGTCATATTTGATCATCATAACTTTCAGATATATATGTACTCCATTCCTTTCATTTCTGACTCCACCGCTGGATCTTACACCAACCCCACATGACCATGGTTGGGATTGACTCAAAATCTCAGCAAGCTTGTGCCCATAGGTTTGTAGCACCAAGGGGGGATTTTAAGAGCCATCATCCACTCCCACTTGCTATTATCATTCTTACATCTATCTCTCCCACTCTCTATCCCATTCCCCCCTGGTCCGGACATTAGATGACCTTTTGTGGCACTTTTATCTTAGGGAAGAGCAATAAATGCCTCCAGAGGTAAAAAGCAAGATGTAAGAGATAAAATCCATAAAAATAAAACCTAGAGAATCGAGATGCCTCGCTTCAGTGGGATCCCTGAGCACACAAAAACCTTCAATAAGAAACAAGAGGGAATCCAAGAAAATGACAAACAAGACTTAGTCAAGAGGATAAGGGGTCTCAATGAAGCCAACCCATTATAAGTGTTCCATAGCACCTAGGCGGTAATAGACATTGCCATATTCTGTTGGCCACGCTGGCAGGACCTTTAAGCTGGCTAAGGAAAGGGGTCCATCACAAGCTGCCTCATATCTCAGTATTCTTGAAATATTAGGCTCGTCACCACGCCACAAGTGTTGTCCTCAGTTAGATCCTCCGAAATAAAAAGAAAAATAATATGAAAAGAAAGAATAAAGGCAAATAAAGGCTGGAAAGAATCATGACCATGACAAAATAACTGCTTACCATTAAAGGCACCCACTTGATAATATTCAATTCCCCTGCTTTCACTCATGTCTCTGACATCCTTTGACCACACCACCTCATGATACATGGATTGAATGATGTCCTTTGGAAAAAATCCTCTTCTTATGGATGCTATCTAATAGGGGTATTTTGTCTTTTTTCAGCCTTTGTTGTAGGGTCATTGTAATGTCTTTGAGCTATTAGATGATATGTTAGGGGTTTTAAGTGCATGCATTTGATAAAATTAATGATGAAATATGATTGACATTAAGGTGAGATCCCTAGGATTCAATATCTATGGAGGCTGTTTTGATAAAGACCATGCTCCTCCTCGACTTGACAGTGTACTGGGCAGGACCTATGACACATGGGAGATGATTAGTCTGGACTCATGTGGGCTGAAGAGCCCATCAGATGGTTGTTAGACCTCATCAAAGGTGAGATAGAAATGCTGATTGACTGGAAGCCTCAGGTATGAAGAAGAAGGCTGAAATTTTCCTCAGACTTTAATAGAGCCTCCTAGGGGCTGACCCAGTGGAGTTCTGTCCCTCCTGATGGCTCCAGACGCCATCTAGGGAGCCCTTGATCGCCACCTCCGCCAGTATTTCACCTTGGACAGAGCTGCTTTGGCAATGGCAGCTGCAGAGTTTGGAGACCTAGAGAGGGCCAATGCTTGTCATCTAGCAGTGATTTTCCTGGGCACAACGCCTCAAAGGACGCCCTGCTCATTGCTCATTTAGTTTCTTTAGCAGTTCAAATTGCTAACAATATGATTTTAGTTGTTAGCCTTGTCGGATATTTTAATGACCTAATTTTAATCAAAGGTCATGAGATGATATATATATATTGGAGGATGTTTTCCCCATTTGGGATGATACACACACCACTCACAGCCAGAGGAAGATTTTTGCCTTATAGGGTGCAATGTTTTTCTCAAGTGACATGATTTGTTAGTTGAAGATATTTTGGCATCTTCTCAAGAAGAGCCAACTGTTTGCATGTGCTTTCTCTCATGATATGTAAGGATTTTCTTGCAAAACCTCTTTAATGAATGGTTGTAGGTATAACTTCTTACATTTGCTTATTATATTTAAGCTGATTTGAGTCCCTAGGTAACAAGTACACAAGTAGTAGGCTTCATTACATGTCACCTTAGAGAGATTTTTCAAGTTTGGCTGAAGAATAGGGATTCGAGCTTCCAACCTTGCTATACCCTTATCTTGCTTCTTTCCCTTAAGTTAGCTACCAAGTTTATAAAGTAGGTTGAAAGAGGGACGCCCCAGCTCTTAGGTTATCTACACCTAGGCCATCATCTTCTCTAGGGTTTGAAAGTCTTGTTCTATAAATACCTTTCGCCTCATCCCTTTAAATTTATATACAATGCTTGCTGGAAAGTTGACCTACAGAGTGAGTTATCAGGCTTAAGTTAAGCAACACCGAGTGAGCCTCTCTCCCCTAATATTTTGTCCTTGAGGCCTTGCCAAAGCAACACCTCAAGCTCTAACCCTCCCGTCCTTAGTCTTACCATCATATTTGATCCTTCAACTTCTGCATCCTCTTTTTGACTCCATATGCCCTAGGCAATCGGGATCTCTAGCCCACTAGTGTCTTAGTGTACAAAACCACTCTCAAAGCTCTAGATTTTGAAACCCTAAATAACAAACTAACTTAATTAGGGCTGACGTCAAATAAGCATATTCTATCTGACGAGAGCAAAAGGAATACAATTGAACATGACGAAGTGCATTTACATTGATAAATTGTTGATTGATACATTGTTAGTTGATCATCTTGATAGATATTTATGAATTGATGCTCTTTCATAGATAATTGACAAAACGATTTGTATCTATTGCTTCACATTTCTTAAATTATATCATATGGTCAAATGAAGTGCTAACCCTTTGTATATATATTGCACATATATATATATATATTGTATTGTTGTTGTCTGTTCCTAAAAGGTGTGCTTTCACTGTACATACACTTCATTAAGTTGGTTGTTTAGCCGACTATCTCAGTATATACAAAATAGTCATGCCACCTAGTAAAGTAACAATATACTATTGCCGTTCTTTGACTTAAACTGACAAACTTGCAAGGTAACAATAACTAAAAGTGTAATTCTCGTAGAGAAACCCCAATAAGAAAAACTTGGTACATGTGCAAGATCACTTGTTTGTTAGTACTCATATAATTAAGGAGATCATATGAAGAATTGATAAAACAATATTGATGAATCAACCGCTGATGTACAACAATAATGATTACAATATATCACTAAATGCTAAAGAAAGCTCAATAATGGAAAAGAGTGCTGATCATCCATATAGTATCATCATTCATTTAGAAGAGACTATCATGCATTAGCTAACGTTCAACTTGCTTAAAGCAACATAAAAGTTAAAAGTATAACTATTATAACCAAATGATAATGGAAGCAATAAGGTTAGCAGTTTAGTCTAAGCTTAGGTTAGAAGATGTTATCAATTGTTCAAAAGTATTGGTTGTTTGAAGTTTGTGCTCAAGGCACTCCCAACAATGAGGTCTTAGATAAGTGCATTCATAGGGAAAATGGAATAAAAAAAAGTGCTTGCAAGAATTGAAGGAACAGGATGATAATAGTAGGGCCAAAGAAAAGAGGAAATTGATGGTGAAGTTTTGGTAAGCCAAGGCTTCAACAATCAAACCTAGAAATGGGTTCACTAAGGAAAGTTTAGGGCCTGTGCATTTTCTCCTCGCTCAATGATAAAGATAAAAATGGCTACATAGGTATAAAATTCCAGAGAGTTTGATTTGGGTGAAGTGTTAGTTGAGCTGGTAAGCTAACAATCAAACCCTAGGGGAAAACGATCACTAAGGTGTAGAAACCCCAAGCCTTAGTGCATTTTCCTCCTTAGCTCAATTGAAAAGAATAAAATGTCAGGGATTGAAGAGGATATAATAAGTTCACCAACATGTGCTTATTTCCTAGGGTTTGTTTCAGCAATTTCATTAACAAAAATGACTATAACCTTGATTCAAATAAGGGAAATATTGCATAAATTAACTTACATTCGTCAAGTATCATTAAGACAAACCCTAGATGTAAACCTTCCACCAAGAAAATGCAAAAAATACACCAAAAATTGCCTCTTCGAGAAGTTGTGCACTAGTTAGTTTCAGCCAAATACCCTTAAAGAGGTTCGAATTTTAGACCTCACACTTTGTGAGAGTGAAAGATCATGAAAAAATAAGAGAGTTTAGATGTTCATTTATAGCAATGACCTTAATTCAATTTTAGGTCACCAAAAGGTCAACAAGTCCAAAATACCAAATAATACATTTTTACATTAAAATGTCAATGAACTAATGAAGCAAATAATGAGGACGCTGTATGCCCTTTTTAGGTGATGTTATCTCTTCTATAGGGCAAATGTGGCCTCGAGAAAACGCATTTCTCCTTCTTGGGCTCGAAGTCATTGCACGCAATAAACATGCCATAATCGCTTCCTATAACGCCTCCTGATGTTAGGTAGTCAATCCATTAAAGAAAACACCAAAGAATGTCCTAATAACACTACCTTGTGATTCATCATAAACCAAAAAAAGTATGTTTACACAAAAATATGTATAGAGAATATATCATTACTTGAAATCATATTCAATCCATCATGGTTGGGAGGGATAAAATCATGCTAAGTCAGTCTCTGAGGAAAGTGCTCAATCAACTTCAGGAAGGGATCGTGGTTCAAATAAGTTCTCAAACTGACTCTATTCTAAAAAGCTTCGTTACCTAGGACATCCTCATAATCTGAAATCTTGGAAAGGATTGAAAATGATCTAGAAGACGATTGATGTAAACCTTTCAAGGAAAGTTGGAAAACCCGAGATGATGTGATTCTAACTCAAGTATTCCAACCGTCCCTTGGTTCTAGGATTTTCCCCAGAGGAAACTCAATATCAAAGACATATTTCCCAACTACATCTCTAGAGACAAACCAAAGTAAAGTAATCGGAGGTGAAAGTTGTCACAAGGATCCTTATTCAGGCAAAGAATGTCCGTTCCTATCAAGACCTCATCATAATGGTGGTTGGTAATATTCTTCAATGAATGAATCCAAGTGCTCAGAGAAGTATTTCAAACCTCAAGGTGGAATCAATCATCAAGAAAACATGGTACTATGTCAACCTTGGGCGTTTGGGGAACATCGGTAAATATATCATCCCCTTGTTGCCAGAAATCAATGGTAATATGTTGTGATAACTGTGAAGGTGACAATTGGGAATTATTCTCAATGTCGTAAATGGGGAAAGATATTTTCCTCGATTTGCACAACCATGTTACAAGCTTCATAGAGTGTTTTAGGCAACTTTTTACTTAAGAGAAACCCTAAATTCACCAAGAGTGCATTGGTAAAAAGATACAAGAGGTACTTGTCTTCAAGAAAATGGCTTCTAGGAATCGATACAAGAATCTCAAATCTATTTTGGAAGTTCCAAATAGTCTCATTTTTAGCTTGTTTTGAGTACTAGAGTCTTTTAGCAATGTTTGGATATCTTCCAATTTCATACCCCATTTTTTGAGAAAGATTTCTTCTAATTAGTCCATAGATGTGATTCTAGCTGTGGAGACTATCATTTAGCATTCCCGGCGAAGAGTGGTAATTTCATCACCAAATCTTCATATCACCGACAGATGGATAGAAAGAGTCTAAAAATCACTCATGATAGCTCTACTTTTCTCATCATTGCCGAATCTAGGAGCCACTTTTCAGACTTCATATATATTTCCGCTGTATTCGGATTTTAATGTCATGGTTTGAAATTTCAACCCATTGAGAAGTCATATTGATTATCATCATGAGCCGCCGGATAATTTCCTGAATTATCAAAGCGATATAAATCAACCTTAGTGAGTCTCCGTATAAGCTTGTGGAAGACTCTGAGTAAAAGGTTTACCAAAAGTGTCGCCTTGAACAGAATTGACCGTACATTCTCACAATGACGCCAAAAAATTAATCATAGCTGTACTTTAGGAAGTAAAGGAAAGGTAGAAGGAAAACGAAGGAATCGAAGACTATCCTACAATCGCCACCAGATAGCTTTTTTCATGCTTAGTGAAATTAGAGACGCCCCGTGACCTCCTACTGGAGACAAAGGCTTATGGATAAGTTAAAGTTTTCCCTCACAAAAGCTCCACCGTATCGTAAAGTCCAAAATAAAACAACCAATAAAGAAGGTGATAACCGGCAGCTGCATGATAACCAGAAGTGTACTTGCCCAGACAAAGCAACAAGAAAAACCGGTACATGTGCAAGTTCACTTGTTGGTTAATACTACAGCAATCAGACTCTTTCTGATATAAAGCAATCGATAGACAATATTGATGAAGAAAAATCAATGTACAGCGACATTATTCAGAAGGACTTCATGGCCATAGAAGCATAACACAAATGGTAAGTTTATCAAATTGATGTCAAGCCAGCATTCCTAAATGGTTTTTAGAAGAAGAAGTTTATGTCAATCAACCACCCGATTTGTAGTCCAAGAGCACCCAGCCAAAGTGTCGGGTTGAAGAAAAGCTTCTAGATATTTAGCAAGTTCCGGCAGCTTGGTACACGAATTGACACTTACCATCAAAAGTGGCTTCAACGTAAGTCAGCCCAGAACCCACACTTTATACCAAAACAGATCAGCACGTAAATACTAATTGCTGTTGATGACATGATTTGTTGTTGTAAATCTAGAGTTAACATTGTGTCATTGTTATGCAATCTGAGTTTGAGATGATGGATCTTGGCATCATGAAATATTTTAGGCATTGATATTCATCAGCCAGCGTACTTTGGTTCCGCCGTTAAAGTATGTACAGGACATTCTTCGCTAAAAGCGTTTCTCAGATGGAAGGATGCAATCCAGCCGGAAACTCCATACCGAATAGGGCACAAAATTAAGCAAGAAAGATGAAGGTCCGCTGATTCTACTTTATGCACAAAAGTTTGGTCAGCTGAGCCAGATTCTACAAAGAATCCAGGGTCGGACATCATCTAGTTTCCAGCATTCAAGGAATCACCCGGTGATGACCGGAAAATGAAAACTTAATCCTTGATATATGCAGAACACTACATTTTGGTTTGTACACTACATCCGGGATTGTAATCAAATCCTCTCGGTTACACGATAGCGCGACTTTGCGGTGCAGCCCGACGACAGAAAAGCACATCGTGATACGTTTTCAACCGGCACGAACCGATTTGCGGCACGTAATAGTAAACCATTGTATCAATATCTTCGGCAGAGTATGTAGCCTACCAGCCTTCTTGGTCGTCAGACATGGCTCGAAGATTATTGAAAGACATGTCACACAAAACAGAGAAGGATCCAACTCTCATCTCGCGGATTGTCAACACATCAGCAATTGCATTATTCCTGTCCATGTGTTCCACAAGAAAGTAAACACATTGACACTAGCTATCATTTTACACGAAAGAATATCATCGGTGACATTGCACTTCAATTTTGTGGAACAGAGATACTACTGATATTTTCACCAAGCCACTAGAAAGTCAGTTTTTGATTTTCAAAGAAAGCACTTAGGCATAGTCAATGCTGCTGATTGTAATTGTTGAGTCTAGAGGGAGTGTTAAATATATTGTACCCTCAACAGTGTGACTGTACACTGCGAGCTGTATTGGACATTTGTACTTTCTATTTTTTGTCTTGTTTGAGCATATATAGCCCAACCATCTTACATTGTAATATCTCTTCAGTTCTGTTCTGTATTTTCTTCATACATTTGAATATATACTATTCTTTTCTCTCTGCATTTATCTTTGCTCCACAATTTATCATATATCACTTCACAATAAATGCTAAAGAAAGCTTCACAATGAGCAACAACGTTTTATCATCAATATAGTAATACCATCATTCATTTAGAAGAAAAGACTATCATGTATTAGCCAATCGTTCAATTTGCTTAAAGAAGCCAAAATGCCGCAACTGAGGCTTTCAAATGATAATGGCGTTACTGGTTAGCGTGTTAGTTCAGGCTAGGGCGATAGAAGATGTTAGCAATTATCCGAAATTGGTTGTTTAGAAGTTTCAGATCAAGTAATTCCAAGAAAATGAGGTCTTAGATCACAGGACCATAGGAAGATGGAGTCATGGCATAAATGTTGGAGGAAGAATAATGATAATGGAGGGTCTATAGACAAGAGGGTTTGATGGTGAAGTGTTGTTAAGACAAGGATTCAACCATCAACCCTAGGGAAAAACGGTTTACTAAGGTGTAGGTAACCCTAGGCGTTAGTAGGTTTTCCTCCCTCTTCAGCTCAATGATAAGATAAAAACGAATAGAATAGGTATTAAAGACTCCAGAGTTTGGACGGTAAATATTGAGCTAAGCCTTCAACATTCAAACCCTAGGGAAAACGACTACTAAGGTGTAGAAAACCGGGTCTTAGTGCATTTTCTTTAGCTCAATGCCAAGAATAAAAACGGCTAGGATTGAAGAGGATAGGTAGGGTATTGCAAAGGTAAGGCCCCAAAAATGTATTCAATAGGTAAAATAGCTAATTGGCATAATCTAATAGGGACATGAAATAAGGACAATGATGTGTTTATTTCCTAGGGTTTATTCTAGCGAATTTAATTAACAAAATGCAAGTAAAGACTATAACGATTGAAATAAGGGAAATATTGCAGAAATTCACTTACATCTTCACTAAGTATCATTAAGCTGCAAACCCTAGTTGTAAACCTTCCAACAAGAAAATGCCAAAATTGAAGATAAGCCTTCCTTCAACAAGTGCACCATTACCTCAGCCAATAACCCTAAGAGGGTCGAAAACTTCGGACCTCACCAAGTGGTGGACCGAAAAGATCATGAAATAAGAGAGTTTCAATTTATTTATACAACAGCAATGACCTTAATTAAATTTTAGGTCACCAAAAGGCTCCATTATGACAAATACATAATAAGGTTGGATTTTACATTAAAATGTCATAATGAACCCTAATCAAGCAATAATGAGGATCGCCATGCCCTTTGTGGTCATCCTTTCTAGGGAAAAAATGTGGCCTCGGAGAAAACGTTGTTCCTTCTTGCCTCTGAAGCTGTCACACGTACAACATGCCATAATCAGCTTCTCCCAAACTCTTATATATTGCTGTAATACGACATCATAAGAGGTCCCGGTGATGTCAAGGGCCTCCAAGGCTAACGCTCCGAAAGGGCACAACCCCATTGGATAAGGCTCTGCCAGTCATTTCTTTGTGGAACATCCTCCTTTTCTCTAGTAAACTCCTATAAACCTCGCTCTCTCTCTCGCCTCAAGTTGGGGTCTCCAACATCCATCCGTAGTTTCAGCCCATGGTAACGCTCCAAACTAATCATCTCATGTACTCTATCCAATATAGTAGTCGGGTATGATCCCTCAAATGTCAGATATCTATGGGCTCATAAGTCACGTATATCATATAGCAATGTCAATCACATCTAACTATCAATTTTATTAAATTATGTGCATAAAACCCCCATTTACTTTAAAGGCCAAGTGCTCAAAGACATTATACTAATCTCTAAGTTTGAGGAAGTGACAGCCCCACGGTTGGGGAAAATGCTCAATGGGAGCATGAGATGTTCCCAGAAAGATCAAATCAAGCCAAGGAGGGTGTAGTGAACAAGGGATGCCCGGCAAGTGATAGAAAGGATGGCTTACCTGTGGGTGCCCCTAAAGAGGGTGAGCTACACCTTGTCATGGATGCAAGTGTTTCCAAGCTCATCTATGCCTTTCTATATTTATTCTTCAAGAAGCTAGTCAAGGGACACCTCGCTAGTGACCAAAGGGCTGCAATGTTAGCCATAGCATTTCATTTAAAATTAGAAGGGTCGGCTCGGGTGATGACTTCCTTTCTCTTGTACATGCCACCAAGAGACACTACCTAAATGGTGACTGTGATGCTAGTAGTACACACTGCTAGAAGCCCATGGACCTTGTTATCCCGACATCTAGGGATAACTAGTGATCATGTCTCAGGCCCACATGGTCCTAGAAATGGAGTACGAGAGCAGATTGTCTTGAGTATGGCCCTTGAGGGCCCCATCTTTTCTTCTTATCAACCATACTTGTCTACCTCAAACAAGCATTTACGGCCCATCACTACCTACCAAGCTAAATATCACCGTAAAAGGCTCTTTTCCCATGAGGTAATTATCCTATAGGACAAGTTATGTGTTGTATTTGATCATTATGACCTTCATATATACATTAGATCTCTCTTTCTATCTCGTGACAATCGCTGATCTGCTTACCTTCAATTCTACTGACCACCTACAAGGGATTGATTGGGTAGCTATGAAGAAGTTGGTATTCACAGGCTTTTAAGTTAGCCACCAAGGGGCTTTGGTCATCACCCCAATTCATTTTATCATCACTCTTACATCTTAAAACTTCAATTAACTATCCATTCCCTAGTTCGAAGCACATTAGGATTTATCACCATCCCAGGTACATTTTGTCTAGGGAAGAAGGGCTAAAATTCAGTAAGTAAAAAGAAGTCGGGTAAAAGAGCTAAAAGCACAGGGAAGAATGACCTAGGATGTTGCCTGTGATCCCCCAGGAGCTGGCAACAAAAGGCCTCATAAGAAAGCCTAGGACCCTAAGAAATGATACAGCAACAATGCAGAGTTTGACTCCATTGAGAATGATGAAGATATTAACAGTTGTCACAAACTGGTGGAGTTGTATGGTTGTAGGGGAAAGCCTATCACGAGTTGAGTTCTTCCATTTTGCGAAAGATTGGTAGTGGTCGCCGGGTTTTTCGTCATTAAGGCATGTTCATTAAGGGTTTGTAATGCAAATAAAGAAAGATAGCAGTGCTTTTCCAGAGCAGCTGCCTTCTATTAGCAATTCACGCATCATGTTCACCCTAGGGTTCGAGGATCAGATATCTCTAAACCACAACATCATCAGAGACATTATGGTTTGAATAACTTTATGGACTTTGTAGAGTTAGCCCAATAGTTGTTTTGTTTCTTAGTAGGTTCTGTAGAAGAATTTTGAGTTTCAGAAGATTTTGATAGGATAAAAGAGATATATTTGATAAATTTGTCGATGAAATGATTTGAAGATTGCTATAAATTAGACGATATTTCGAGGGCGAAGTTTGATGTGCAAAGATTACATCGATGCACAGGGATTGCACAGCGGGAGATGATTAGTCACCTCCACAATGAGGAGCCCACCAGATGGACGTTGGGATGGCGAGGCGACGTAGAGCTTGTGACGAGCCCTGCATAGAGAAGAAGAGGACTTCCCCTCATCATGACGCTTTGGCATAGATCATGGCTTATGGGGATCAACCCCGGACAGGTGGACGTGGACCATGAAGGACAGGACGCCACCAGCCTAGCTGATGATTAGAGCAGGTGTGTGGCAGCGCATAGCTTCTGGCACGTAGACAAAGGAAGTTGGGTTTGAGCCTCGTGGGGCAATGTTTTGCTCATTAGATGGTTATCATACCGAAGGGCTTTCAACGCCCTCTAAAGGGGCTTGACTTTCATTTTATGCCTTCCATTTTGGTATTTTAGCATGTAAAAAGTGACAAATAAACTCGAACACCTATTTTTGGCTATTTCTGCTTGACCTATTTTGTAAATTAAAGGTCATTGAATCATAGCAACAGAGGACGCTTTCCTCATTTGAACACACATAACTTGTCTCATTTGAGAGAATAGTCTTTAGCTCTTGGTTCTTGGTTTATGGTCTCTTGGAGTGTAAGAACTTCTTGGAAGGATTATTTTTGGCAAAGTGGTGCTATTACCATTGGAAGCGTTTACAACTAGGGTGTGGATTGGTTTTCTTCATGATCTTGTGTTGTTTTCATCAAAAATTCTGAGGAATGGTTGTTGTTCTCTAACAATTTGCATTAATTGTTATCTTGTTGTTAATTTCTTGATCCTTGAAACCCTAGGGAGCCTACAATACTAAGTGGTTGTAGGGCTTCATGTCCCCATGAGTAAAGCTTTTGCTTCATTTGATTTGAGAAGGTTTATTTATCCATAGCCACACTTAGCCATCTCTTATCTTGAGCTAGTTTTGAATACAAGTTGAAGAAAAGGCCCTAGGCCTAATTTATTTTTACACCTAGGGTTTACTTCTAGGTTTTGGAAAAGCCTTGTATTGGAGAAACACTTTTCAGCCATAGATTTAAGCTTCTAAGCTAGTCAAGCTTGCCAAGAAAGTCTTAAGGAAAAGGAGTGAAAGTTCCAGGCCTAGCTGGCCACACTTAGGTAAATCTTTCCTTCTTAGGGTTTAGTTATGGCGCTAAGTATAGCAACACCATCAAACCCCAGCTCTCTTGTCTTTAAGTTTGAAACCCTTCCAAAACCATTAGCTTCCATCTCATTGACTCCATTAACTCCAAGGCACTAGTCTAGAAACTCTGTTGAGCTTGTTTATGCCTTAAAAATCTTTCAAACTATCTCTAAATTGCAACCCTAATTCAACTCTAATGCGCGTCTAACCCTAGCTAGTTTTTAAGACTAACCCTCGCAAGCTTCCATAACGCTAGCTCAAATTGAAATTTGGTTGATAGAAAGTTAAAAGGCCTTATATTCTTAATAAATGCGGAGTTGAATTTACCTTTTGGCTGGTTGAATTTGTCAAAACGTCCATCCTTGGCTAGCTAACCTCAAGAAAACAACAAAAGTTATATAGGTGACGCAACAAACATATCTAGATTTCTTTGTTTATACTTCAAACGCTATGATATTTTCTACCCTATTTTGATTGACATTGAGTTATTGATTGCATATGTGTTTATTTGATAAAACGCTCCACTCAATTGTCCTAATTTTGACCTAAATTAATGCTTGACGCCATACACTTTGTAGCAATGATATGGCGACGAGCAAAGATTATATAAGTGAGCTGGATTTGATATAAGCTATTGCATTAATGATATGATACAAGGTCTACTATTGAACATTGAATGCTTTTTTATCTCATATGCTTTGGTTGATGAAGTGATATAAACCTTTGACATTTTCTTTAGCCATCATTGACTTCATTAATAATAGCATTGATTAATTTTCATATATAAATATTGAAGATAGTCATTAATTTTATGAGTGCATTAACCTGATCGCAGCACATTTTTCTATGTTTTTGATTATTCAAGAAATGTGCATCATCGTTGAAGACCTTTCTGATCGAGATTCATACTTGGTCAGAATCGGAAGGAACCTATTACCTTGATCCATCATCCATAGCCCTTCCTGAACCTAGATTAATTTAGGGACGTCTCCCTTGGAAACTTGCCCTCCTAAATAGAAAAGAGCCCCCCATCGAGGTGACAAAGGGTGGGAAGTTCTCACGCTTCAAAACCTGACTCAAGCTCCTTAACCTTCCTACAAACCGGGTAAGGATAACAGACCTAATAGGCCTATGGATGAGACCCCCACCTCTAAATCCAAGTCTTTATTTTTTTATCTTATTGCTTTTTTTCAAGAAGCTAATCAAGGGAAACTTCCCTGTTTGCACTCAAAGTGGTGGCAATGTTGGCCACAAGCATTTCACGGAAATTTGAAGGCTGGCTCCTGATGAGAGATCTCTTTCTTGGCTATGCCACCAAGATCCATTCTTCACCGCGGTGACCGTGATGCTAGTAGTGCCACCGCCAGATTCTTATGGACCTAATAGGCCACTCATGATGAGACTTTACTCTCTAACGAGGTTCACTTATTATTTTTATGGGTCCCTCGCTTCGCCGGAGTAGCCTTTTACTCCGCTTTGAAGGGATCCTACATGAAGCATCTGAGGTTTTATTTTTTGCAATCTTATCTTTTGCCATCGCTTTACCTTAGTAATTTTGACCCTTCTTCTCACAAAGCAAGGTGCAACTCTTAAATGATTGACCAACCCAATTCCCGCACTAAATGTAATGGATGGATGAGCAGGAGTAAGATTGAAAATGGTAAGTATGATGGGAGCGGATTATGGCTTTTCAGAATCTCCTGGAACCTCAAAACCTATGGGTACAAGTTTACTAGGGCATCCTGCTATTCCCCCCATATATGATCAAGTGGATAGGCATAAGATCCAAGCACCTCGTAAGTTAGAAACAAAAAGAATCAAATCTACATATTCAAAGGTTTTATGGATTAGAGGACACATAAATCATGATACCCACTTATTACCTCGAGCAAGATCCATCTCGCTACGCATCTCAAGCCGGGTGATGGATGTTACCGCTTGTCAAAGGGGAGGTGCTGAAAGGAAGAAAACATGGGTCCTCTTGGGCCATGCTCAAGTCGATTCGCTCTTGTACTCCACATGTCTAGGAACTTGAGTGCCTCGAGACATAATATCCTTTAGTTATCCCTAAAGTGGGGATATGTGTCCAACATAGGCCAAATGACAAGTGGGCTAAGAAGCCTCCTCCCCAAGATCAAATACTACCAAATCCATTTGAGTCCATGTTATCACACGATTTGTAGTTAGGAAGGTTTGTGTAGCTTGAGTCAAGGCTTAAAAACTGGCGTAACAGGAGCCCTCACCCACCGCCACCGATGGGGAGCTCTTTCTATTTAGGGATGGCTAGTCCAGGGGAGACGCCCCTAGTAACCTGGGTTTCATGAGAAGGATCAAGGTTTAAGGCTCCAAAGGTTAAGGATAAGCTCCCTTCATAGACATCGCCAATGATGAGATAGTCAAAGAAGAGGTTCCAATCGATGGCACCCGCTTAAGTAGACAACAAGACAAATAAACTAAAAAGTATGCCGCAAAGGTTAGTACTTCAAGCATTAATGACTCATTTTCAACATACATATGGAGCAATGATAATTTATGTAATTTTTGATGAAGTCAATGATTGCTAACAAAGACAAATGACTTGTAACACTTCTTCAATAAATACAAATGAGACATAGGCATTCAATACCGAATAATGTCCTTGTATATCATCACGGTCTATCATAAATATGCTCATTAATAAATAATGTTGTCACAGCCATCATGGTGTAAAATGGGTGACGCCGCCCTAATTCATGTCAATCTTTAAAGGGCTATGAACGCTGTATAATAATTCCAAGAAAGTAAACTATGCCTTAAAGCCAACCAATTCATAGAGTTTTATACTCAAATTAGGGTCAAAGAGAGACTTGACGTCAAGCAGTCATTGCCGGCCGCTAAAAGATGACGCCACTCTAGGATTTAGTTATTTGAAAGACAATTGAGTGAAATGTTTTGTCAAATAAGCTTAGGGATGTGATCAGCAACTCGAGGTCTATCAAACAAGGTGACAAGTGTCAAAACATTTTGAGCCCAAACAAGTTCTTTTAAAGGTATGACGTCACTCTATAATGTTGCTACATTCGTGGTTAGGTTAGCTAGCCAAGAAGTGGACGCTTTTTATTAATTCAACCAATGAAAATTCAATAAACCTATATGGCTATGAGGGAGATGAGATGACCTCCAAACAAGAATTCTTTTCATCCTCAAACAGCCAGAGCCCAAAACAAGCAAGACTTCATCATCATTAGGGTTAGTTCTAGATGCTAGGGTTAGACGTTATTAGTTAGGGTTTCCAAATAAAAGAGTGTTTGAAAGAGAGTTTAAGGATAAACAAGTTCAAGATTATTTCTAGATGCCTGGGTTAATGGAGTCAATTGGAGGAAAACTCAATGGCTGGACAACTTAAACTTATGATCATGAGGGTTGGGCTTCATTGGTGCTGTTGGCAAGGCCACCAAACTTAAAAACCCTAAGAAGAAAAGATCTACCTAGGTGTATCTATGGCTAGGCCTAAAGCTTCATCTTCTTTCCTTAAGACTCCTTCGGCAAACCGGCTAGCTTATGGATTAAAACTCCATGGCTGAAAAGTGTTGTTTAGAAGACAAAGCTTTTCAAACCCTAGAAGTAAACCCTAAGTGTAAAACAAATTAGTCCTAGTACGCCTTCTTTCTTCATAATTTGTGCCCAAACTAACCTAAGAAAAGTCTAGTAGCTATGCTAGGCTAAACTTCTTAATCAAATGGCTATAAGCTTTATCATGGGGACATGAAGCCACAACCTACTTGTGTGTTGGCTCCTAGGGTTCTGGCAGATTAAGCAAATAATAACAATATAACAATGTATGCAAGATATTAAATCAACAACCATTCATTCAAGAAGTTTTGATGAGAAAACACTTACAAACTCATGAAGAAGCATAACCATAAATTTCAGTTGTAAACCTTCCAATGATAACAGCACCATGCATATGCCAAAAAATAATCCTCCAAGAGGTTATACCACTCAAAGTATATTGAATAGACCAAGACAAGAGCTAGAAAAGTATCTCCAAGAGAGCAAGTTGTGTTATTTCTAAAATGAGAGGCCACGTCCTCTCTTTTTATATGATCCTCATGACCTTTAATTAACAAAATAGGCTATGGAAAACAAAACACATGGCTGACTTAACAATATTTAATCATTTGTCACTTACATGCTAGAAATGCCAAAATGAGCAGGAAAAAGAGACTTTTCATGTCCCTATTGTGGAGACGCTATCTCTTTCAGAGCACTCATCATCCACCTAGACGCTGGCCCCTTGGGGTTCCTCGGTGAACTCGCTATGTGTGCCCGTATGGCCCAAAGACATCAAGCATCTCGCCTGTGAAACGTCTGCCTAGTCTCCGGGTGGCGCCCTATCCATCAAGGTCAACGGCCCCATCCAAAGGGGCTGATCCCTCATAGGCTAGGTTCTCACAAAACCACCCGATGAGTGGGCTGCCCTTCTTCTCCATGCAAGGGTTTGTCATTACACCCTGCCCCGCCAATTCCAAGTACCATCTGATGGTCTCTTCAGCCCCTTGGAGGTCCCAGCTAATCATCTCCCCATGTGCAACATCCTCCGGGTACCCGCCCCACGCATGGTCCTCAAGACATCAAAGACCACGCCTCCAGGGCTCACCACCCCAGACATCACAAAATAATGTAAATCATATCTCATTATTAAATTTATCAAACATATGCATGAAATCCCCAGTCAAATCATCTAAGAGCTCAAAGACATTACACGCACTCCATCTATACAAAAGTTAAGGAAACTAAAGGACAAATTCCATTAGCTTGGGGTACCTACAAGAAATGAAGCTTCAAAGGATCATTCAAGCCATGTAATGAGTAAGATGTGGATTTTAGGATGTCCAAATTATAGTAAGACTGGCAATGGTGTTTGTCCGGTGCCTTTGTATAAAAGAGCTCTAATTCATTATGGATGCAATTTTCAAAGCCCTTTATTTCTTTATCTTTCTTTTGCTGTTTTTTACTACAGTCTTTGGACGAAAAGGACACGCTTTGGCTTGGTGGCCGAATGATACCAAGCACTCCACTAGTATCTTTCAGAAATGAGTAGGTTGGTCTATGATGAGAGACCCCCTTTCCTTTGGCCCTGTAACCAAAGGTCATTGCCCTCAGTTTCAGGACCAGATTGTGGCAATGTCATACCGCTTAAATACCTATGAACATAATGCACGGTTTTCGTGATGAGACCTCCCATCCTCTGGAAGTAGTCTCTTGCATTTATTTATTTCACTTTTTTCTTAGGGTCCCTAGTTTCTTATCGAGAGGATTTCTATTGCCTTCTCGAGGATCCTCATGCACATCTCTGAGGGTTTTCATTTTCCTATGGCTTATCTTTTACCAACTGCTTTCACCTGGCGAAATGTTTCTTCTTCCACAAGACATAAGATGTACCTCGAAGATCATAATAATGGCTTAATTAGGAATGGATGGATGAGCTGGATGTACATTTTCTGAAAGGACATAAGATGGTGGAGCGGACGATGGTTCTTCAAAAACCCCTTGGTGGCTAACCAAGAACCATAAATACCGGCTTGCTGCTTCCATCGACCACCCTAAATAATGGTCAAGGAGGATTAGTAAGATCCAAGCAGCCATTTGAAATGAAAGGAACTCCACGTATTACATATAAGAAGGTCAGTAATGATCAACACGACACATACCATGATACCTCAATTACCCATGGAGCAAGAGTCCTCTCTCATGCAAAGCCAGGCCGGTAGTGACGGAAGTCAGTAATCGCCGGATGACTTAAAAATGAAAGAAGAAAAGATGGCCCTCCTGCACATGCTCAAGTTCGCCTCACGGTATCTAG
>SNQJ01S0143519.1:11161-23296 GCA_010110895.2 Picea sitchensis
AACTTTATGTGCGTTGAACATACCAAATGATTATATTGACAACTTATGACATCCGACTGATAGTCTTGAAAGTGAACATGACTAACGGTTTGATGGGTTTCTTGAAAAAAATAGCCTTTTAATACGATGGATCCTCTTTCATATATAAAACCGTTATCATCAAAATATTCTAATAACCTCATCTTTTGTTCTATGCATTGCATCAAATAATATTTCACGTTTTCAGTGTTGTCTACAGGTGCAACCATGGCAAAGACATATCCTGCAAATAATTCGATATGTTTCAACAAGGAGTTCATGTTAGATTAGCACACATACACGTGCCATTAAACTCATCTACTATATATAAATTTTATATATCCAACTTGCAAGTACATCTACAATTCGTTTAAATATATAACAAATATATTTTCAAACAACTGAAACATAAAAAGTACCTTCTCTAACAAGATCAAAAACTCTATCTCCATCAACTGACACTATAGTTTCATTTGATTCCATCTCCTCTAAGCTTGAAAGTGGCATTTTCCCTTTTATATTAAGTTCGGTATGTCTCCAAGCTTTAACATATCCCGCATTTTCGTTTTTGCAGATCTCTATGGATTTTGTGTCCTCTATGCAAACTGAACAAAATTGGTAGGATGGTCAACTAGTGAACTTTCCAATGATTAGAAAGTTGATGCAAAAAGGTATTTAAACACAAATCAAGTTTGAAAAGTCAAGAATCAATTGTATGGTAACCCTAATAAATTCACTTTGTGAACAATAATTGTTTTATTTAAAAAATAGGGCTCACAATTGAAATATGTAAATTATTGATAATTATTAATTGAAAAAATATTAGTCTTTAATGGTTTACAGTAGTTGTTAGATGAAGCACAATTCCATTGTTAATATGATATTCTGGAATGAATTACTATGTGTTGTCTTTTCTGGAGTTATGGTAGAAAAATAGAAATGTTAATCTCAAGTGCGGTTTTCAAGTTTTCTAACTCAGTCTAAATGTGATAAATTTATTTCTTCCAAAGTTATTCTCATTGAAACCATGATTGTGCAATTGTTTAAATTGAGAGGTTCACACGAGGAGGAGTGTTACAAATTACAAAACACCTTGAAAGGGATAAAATGTTGAGTGTAAGGTATACGAAAGTTTTTAAGTTTATAGGAGATAGTCTAGGGAACTTTTTAGAAGTGGATGAATAGTTTAAAATGGATACTACTTACTCAGTAATTGGAATATTGGTGGAGATGGGTTTGAAGGATGGGATGGTGGAGGATATAGAGATAGAGGTGGGTAGTGGAAACTATGTTTAAATGTTGGATTACGTTGTCATTCCCTTTCTATTTTCTATATGTCATACCTATGGGAATTTGATCAATCATTGTAACTTGAAATTTCACTTGAGAGAATGGAGAAGAAAGAATAGTACAAGTGTGGGTTTGGAGATGGAAAAGGACGAAACACCCCAAAAAATATTTGAAGGAATATCACAAAGGACTAGGACCTAAGTTCAATAGATGAAGATAATAAATTTGTCTTAATGAAGAGTAAGAATTTAAATAAATGATGAAGTTCAGAATATTATGGTTAAAAGACTTTAAGGTTTTCCCCTCTATTTCTTGTTTGAGCATGTGTTTATTTTGACATGTAAATTGTTACAAGCGTATAGTGTTTGAGCATCCATTTAATTCGACATGTAAATCGTTGTCATTGTACATATGGAGATTCTCATGCAAGCTTAGACTAATGGTAGTTTTGTCACTCATTCCTCTAATCCATATTTTATTAAAGATAATTTGGAAAATTCTTGAGGTTACAAATATAGTTTGATAATTACCTCATACAATTATTAAGAAGTTAAAATTTCCATTAAAAATTAAAAGTCTCATTAAAAAGAAGGATAGTTATTTTAATCCCATAATCAATTCTAAGGAATTGTATATGTCTTTCACAACTTTATCTTATAATATATATGTGCTTGAGACAAACTTTATCCTATGAGATATATGTGCTCGAGACATCATGAGATAGATGTTAAGTTTTAGTGTTGTTATTAGGTTATTTGAAAATTACATGAGAATTCATTGCATTTCCAAAACAACAACATAAAGATGATCATTGAAAGAAACACAATCACGAGGTATGCAACATTTTATCCTGGGAAACCCTCATGGGGGAGAAAACCCAGGAAAAACTTCCTCAATAATAGATTTCCAATACAATGCCAAGACTAAGACCAAAACACCAAATATAAACCAAGACTGAGCATGTGCCTCTCATCTCCTTCCTCCTGCAACTGCAACTTCCTTAAAGATATGTGCATTAGATGAGTGAGTGTTAGTGTGTTCAAATGAGGAACCATCCTCACGTATAAATACAAGTTGAGGAGGCGCTAGGGTTATGTCTCTTCACTTGGTGGGGCCGACTTCTCCTAGAAGTGGTTAAAACCACTTTATAATTACCAGGGGCTGACTTTACAAATACCACTATACAAATGTAGTTTGACCAACACACAAAATGGGATTTGATATTATACAATACCCGACATGATCAATCCACAAAAGGGGATTTGATCTATTAAATAATAACTCAAATATAATTAGAATATTCTTCGAAGTTACAATATTTCAACACTCCCCCTTAACAAGAAGGGTATTCTAATTACATGACTCTATACAACGTCATTAAGAAAAGGAGAGGGAAACATCATCAACAACATTTGGAACACTGACTGGCACATCTATAAATCATCATAAGTGTTTCTCATCATCAATATCATCATCACTTACAGCATGGAGCTAGAGTAACATCATCATCGTCATCAGCATGAAGTTGAGACTTCAACATCAATAGCACGAAGTTGGAACAACATCATCAACAACACGAAGCTGGAACAACAACATCATCAACATCAAAAAGTTGTCCTTAAAACAACATCATCAACAGCACGAAGTTAGAACAACATCATCAACAGCAAAAAGTTGGGACAACATCATCAACAACATGTGGCAACAGAATGAGGCAGGTGTATCAACAACAACATTTGTGGTACACTGACAGATCGTCCTTACTAGACCTTCGAGATCTGCCCAGAAATCATAAGATTCCCTAGGATATAAAATCCTAACAAGCTACCACGTGGTACTCTGATAGACCGTCCTTACCGGAATTTCAGGATCTGTCTAGGAATCATAAGATTCCCTAGGATATAAAATCCTAACGAAGCTACCACTACTGACCACAATTGGCATATGCATGCACAGGTACTCTAACAGATCGTCCTTACTATACCTTCAGGATCTTCCCAGGGATTATCAATCCCCTAGGATATAAAATCCTACTGGAGCTAACCGTTATTGGTCAGGATACCATAGTATCATCAGCATCACTCCCCCTTTCGAGGTAGGTCCTTTCGGACTACACCAATCTTGTCTCGGAAGTACTCAAACTTCACACGAGATAGAGGCTTGGTCAACACATCTGAAACCTACTCATATATGCCAACATATTGGAGCTTTACAACTCTCCTCTACACCATATCATGAATGTAGTGATACCATATCTCTATGTGCTTCAGCTTATCATGGAACATTGGGTTCTCCAACATCTTTATACAACTATGGTTATCACATAGAATCACGGTGGCTTCCATCTCCATATCGAACAGACCTATCAACAACTTCCAAAGCCATATGGCTTCACAACTGGCGGAACATGTTGCAATGTACTCTGATTTTGTCATGCTAAGAGAAATATTAGATTGCTTCCTGCTTTTCCATGAAGTCATGGTTGACCCCAAACTGAAACAAAATCATGAAGTTCTATTTATGTCTAAAGAATTTCCATCCCAATCTGAATTAGTACAACCATACAGTCTGAATTCATGATCTCCATTATAAAAGAGACCATAATCCAATGTACCCTTAAGGTATCTCATCACATGATTTGCATCTACAAGGTGAACACATCTGGGTTCCACCAGATACTGACTCAAGGTGTTCACAACAAAGTATATATCTGGCTTGGTATTCGTCAGATAAATCAATGATCCAATAACAATTCTATATAGAACAGCATCAACCAATTCTGATGAAGTATCAACCAGGAGCTTCAAATTCATTTCTATAGGTGTGTTCATGGATTTACATTCCAACATGTCAAATCTCTTCAGTATTTCAACTGCATACTTCCCTTCGTTAAGGAAGATCTTCTCTGGGCTCTGCCAAATTTCAATACCTAAGAAATAATGCATCAGGCCTAGGTCTTTCATCTCAAACTCTACAACGAGCTTCTTCTTGCAATCTGTGATGAGATTTTCTTCTCCTGTTAAGAATAATTTATCCACATATAGTAGCAATATAACTGGCTCATCATTCATAACCTTGAAGGTTCGGATTGGCTTTACTTTTGGTAAAGCCTAAGCTCATCAAGAAACTATCAATTCTACCATACCAAGCTCTAGGAGCTTGCTTCATCCCATACAGATATTTCTTCAACCTGCAGACATGAGTCTTTATATCTTCAACTTCAAACCCTTGTGGTTGTTCTATATACACTTCTTCTTCAATAACACCATTTAAAAATGTTGTTTTCACATCCATCTGGTGTAACTTCCACTTCATTTTGGCTAGAAGAGTTATGATGGTTCTGATAGAAGTGTATCTAGCTACAGGATAAAATGTTTCTTCATAGTCAATACCTTCCTTCTGAGAAAATCAACGAGCCACAAATCTTTCCTTACACTTTTCAATACTTCCGTCTGTTGCATGTTTTATTTTGTATATCCACTCGGAAGATACCACATCTTTGTTCTTTGGCCTTGGAACTACTTCCCATACATCATTATTTATAATGGACTGGTATTCTTATGTCATGGTGTCCATCCATTCTTTCTTCTGAACGGATTCTTCAAAGAAAGTAGGTTCCTTTTTCATGAGATCACACATGAAATCCATATAGTTGGAGAATGTCTTAGGTTTCTTTCTTTATCTCATGGTTCCTTCTGGGGCACCATACTTCTTTTCATCTTGAATAAGTTCTCTTTCCCAAGTTGGATTTATCTTGTGAGAGATCGTCATACAGGGAGGTTCTTGATATTTTATCATATCATGATCCTCTAGAATCTCATCATCAGGGATAATTGTAACTTCCTTCATGGATTCTGCAACTTTGGGATCTACAGGTTTTTCTTCATATACTTCTTCAAGTTGGAATTTCCTTGATATGTTGAGTGTTTCATCTTCATCAAAGGTTACATCTCTGTTGATATCAATATGATGGTAGCCTGGTATGTAAAATTTGAAGGCCTTAGAGACCTCACAGTAACCAAAAAATATTCCCTTCTTTCCTGAAGGATCCAACTTAGTTCCCTTTTCTTTTGGAATGTGTACAAATACTGGACAACCAAATATTTTGAGATGGATTACTTCTGGATTATTTTTTATGAACATTTCTTCGAAAGTTTTGAATCCAAGTGCACTATGGGATAATATATTTTGGACATATATTGTTTTTCTTGTTGCTTCAGCCCATAAGTGCATTGGAAGATCTTGATCGTGAATCATAGTCTTTATTGCTTCCAAATAATTTTTCTATTCTTTCTTTCTGCTACACCATTTTGTTGAGGATTATAGGGAGTGGTGAGTTCCCTCTTAATCCTGACATCTCTGCAAAATATTATGAATTCATTTGAAGTGTACTCTCCTCCATTGTCTGACATGAGTATCTTGATTTTCCTTTCGGAGAGGTTTTCTACCAAGGCTTTGAATTCCTTGAACTTTCCAAGTACTTCATGTTTTGATTTCAAGAAATAAACCCAATTCTTATGAGAGTAATCATAAATAAAGGATACATAGTATACATACCTACTTAGAGAGGTTGATGGCATTGGACCGCATACATCTGAGTGGACAAGTTCCAAGATTCCTTTTGCTTTATTGTCGCTCTTTGGGAAAGTATTTTGTATGTTATTTCCTTGTGCACATCTCTTGCATACACCTTCATGATCAACCTTTAATTTTGGTAAACCTATAACTACCTTTCTTACATATGGTAAGGCTTTGTAGTTGATGTGAGCTGGTCTTCTATGCTAGAGTTCACAAGGAATTTCAGTAGAGTGAGTCAAGGCTACATCTGAGTGACCTTTTAATTTGTACAAATCGCCTTCTTATGTTCCAATAACAATTGCATCTTCTATAGTTTTTTCCTTTAGGCCACATAAGAACTTCACCATCCATGAATGCAACCCCGAAACCTTTCTTATCTAGGGATGAAATAGAAAGTAAGTTCTTTGTAAAACCTAGTACATAGAGTACATCCTTCATTCTCATCGGAGTTGCTAAATCAAGTTTGTAGTTGGATTCTCCCATTCCTTTGATAGGGTACTAATAATCATCTCCAAATGAACATTTTTGGGGGAAGTCATTTTCTTTAAGGCTAGAGAGAACATATTTCTGACCTGTCATGTGCTTAGATGCACCAATATCTATGAGCCAAGTATCCTCTCTAGGTGTCACAGATCCTGAGAGGGTGGAAAACAAAACATAATCTTCAATCTCTTATTTAGTTATCTTCTTGGGTGGCTCATCATCTTTAGTTACATGGGCATGATGTGTTTTATTATTTCTCCTCTTGTATTCTTCCCTTCTGGTAGGACAGTTCTTAGCAATGTGTCCCATCTTATCACAATGGTAACATTGATCGGAGGAGAAATAGTTTCCCTTTCTTTGACCCTTATGATGTTTCTGGAAACTTTTTGGAGAGTGAGATTCTTTATTGATCTAAAAATGAAAAGGTTTTTGTATACAAATTTGCAAGTGGAAAATGAATGTGTCTTGGGCAATTGGATCAAGTTGCAAGCACATGAAAATATAGAGTTATTATACTTGAAATGAACAACATAAACAGCCATCAAAATAAACACATGACACAGCAAAATGATAAAGGATTTCACCCCTCTCTTGGGCTACATCTCCTAGTCCAAATTCCAATGGATCATTTTCATTATATGCTCAAAATGTTAAAAATAATGTTTTAAAATGCTCATAATGCAAAATAGATGTCTCTAGAATGTCCAAAAACCCCTAGTTGGGCATTTTTTGCACCTGGTTTGGCCAAAAAATGGAGAAAATACAACTCCTAGAAGTTTTCCCCAATAACATGTTGTCTCTGCTCTCCAAAACACACCCATAATGTGACTAACCTAGCCTCTTTTTGTTTTTCGTGCCAAAACTCAGCACCACGCATAATTCCAGAAAATGGTCAAAAATGTCACACTGTTAGGGTGTTATCGCCTTTCCTGGAAAAGGTTATGGTTGCATGGCCCATGTGGCCACGTGATGGCTAAAAATTTTCACCCATCGCGCTAGCCCCCTCCATGTCGTCATGCCCTTGGTCCTATGGTAAGTATGGAGATTTGTGTCCATGGGTTGGGGCTAGGCCCCAACCCTTTTACGCCCGAACTAAACCTCTATTCAACTTTAAATATAAGTTAAGAAATACAGGGTTAAGTAATAATTGTAGGCGGGCTAGTGGCCCCACCTACATAAGTCCTTGTCCTTTGTCGAGGTCGTGGGTTCGACCCCCCGCGGAGCCAAACAAAAAACTTACCCAACAATAAGGGGGTGCCACATGGCAGACCCTAGCTGTGCCACGTGGCACCCTTTCATTCACCCACATAAAATGACACGTGTCAAATATGGATTAGTCCACGTCAGCACCTATCCATGTCACCTTCCCAGACAACAGACCATTCATCCCTGCCACGTTAGTAGTATGATCACCCTGCCACATCAGCAATACAGTACGTAAGGACTGAACAGTCAGCAATTTTGCCTATTTGGAAAAATAGATAGAACATGATATCTCAGCCATATGGACTATGTTTGAGCCCATTCAAGTTGTGTTGGGGTTGTGAGGACACGATCTACGAAATGGTACTATTTTCAAGCATTTTTTAACACTTTGATTTTTGAGATATGTTTTATCCCTTGGATCACTCCTCCCCATTGGGAAGATTTTGGACCTCCAAAATACTATTTCATTCAATCTCTAGATGAGGGTATAGTTCCCTCACCTTTCCAACCTCAATCCATTTAGTTTTTCTTGGGTTTGTTCCTTTGAGACCAACATGAAGGTACTCCACATTCCCTCATTTTGAAGTTCTTATCTTTTTGTCAAGAATTGTATCCTCATGCAATTCTGAAAGATATTCTAGAAAGAAATCATCTATGGAAGGAATATGAACATGCTCTCCTTGATAATCAATCAAGGGAGGCTCATACAATATCAAATTCTCAACATTAACAATTGCATACATTTGCATATAAGGAGGCAAATCCAAACAGAAGGCACTGTTACCAATCTTTTCAAGAATCTTAAAAGGTCCATATCTAATTGGTTTCATATTTTCACCTTCTCCTTTAAGCCTCTCTTTGCTAATGTAAATCCAAAATTCATCTCCAACTTGGAAACTGTGATCAACACGATGCTTATCATGTCTTGTCTTTTACTTGGCATGGCTCTTTTCCAACTGTTCTTGTACCATTTGATGCACTAATTGTATTTGTTCAATGAAATTCTTTGCTCTGTCAATGTCATAATGACCATCAATAGCAACATCCTTCTCAAACATAAAATCTAAAGGAGATTTTGACAAATAACCAAAACATGTCTCAAATGGAGATGTTTGAGTCGATGAATGCTTAGCCTGGTTATAAGCATGTTGAATGCAATATAGGTGCTCATCCCAAATCTTAGGATGTTTGTTGCAATAACCATGAAGAAGATGTACTACTTTTCTATTCACCACTTATGTTTGAACATTGTTTTTTGGATGAAATGATGTGTTATTTTTCAATTTGGTGTCTATGAGCGCCCATAAGCTTGACCAAAAGTTCCCAATAAATCAAGAATCTCGGTCAGAAATAATAGATTTGGGAAACCCAAAATGTACCCATACATGTTGAAAGGACATTTTTGTCGTTTGTTCAGTTTTAACCTGCTTCTTACAAGGAATAAAAATACACATTTTGTTGAAACGATCAACCACAACATAAAGATAATCATGATTCTTTTTAGACAGGTAATCCTCCTACAAAGTCCATGGAAATGATTTCCCAAGGACGAGAAGGAACCAGAAGTGGAGTATACAAACCTAACTTTTTGTTGTTAGGATTACTTGCAGCACATAAAGAACATCCTCTTACATATCGTGAAACACTTTCATTCATTTTAGGCCAATGCCAATACCTTTGCAAATTAGCCATCATCTTGCCTAAACCAAAGTGTCCAGCAATAAGAGAAGAATGTGCTTCTTTTATGATGTTGACTATTTCACCATGTAGAATACATAGCTTGCCAAGATGATAAAAAAGATTATCATGCACATGGTAATCCAAATCCTCAACTTGGTTAGAATGACACAAAGTTGCGTAAACCTCTTTAAAATCAACATCTAAAGCATATTGTTCAACATAGCTCTCATGCATGGTAGAATTATGCTTAAGAATAACTGAAGCACTAACAATAGGCCAAGAAAGCATATCAACAACTTTGTTATAAATTCTTTTCTTATACCTGATAACCAAGTGGAATTGTTGTAGGAAACTCATCCATCTGAAGTGCCTTGCTTGTTGTAGATTTGTTTGTGTTTGTAAGTATTGCAATGGTTGATGATATGTGTGAATAATAGTTTCTTTTCCCAACAAATAATGTTTCCATTTTTTCACACTTTTCGCCAATGCATACAACTCCTTGTCATATGTAGGATAATTAATCACAACACCATTAAAAGTTTCAGAATGAAAACAAATGGGCTTACCATGTTGCAAGACTTCTCCCTTGGCATAGTTACTTGCATCTGTTTGTATCTCAAATGGTTATCTCAAATCATGAAGTGCAAGGACTGGAGTTGAACTAATTTTCTCCTTCAATGCATCAAAATCTTTTTGTTGCTTGCCTCGCCATTGGAAAACTTTCTTGATGTTTTTCACTACATGTAATGGAGCTGCAATTGAAGATAAGTTAGCAATAAACTTTCTCCAGTATTGAGTTGCTCCCAAAAATATTCTTACCTCCATTACATTGTTGGGATTGGGCCAATCCAAAATGACTTTGACCTTGGAAGGATCTATTTTCAGTTCTCCTCCTCCAACAATATGTCCCAAGTAAACAAGTGAGGTCTTTCCAAACTCACATTTAGACATCTTTAAAAACAAATTTTATTTCTTCAATACATCTAAAACTTGCTTTACATGCCTAACATTCTCTTCACGATATTTGTTAAATATCAATATGTCATCCAATTACACAATTACACAATCATCAAGAAAAGGCCTTAAAACATCATTCATAACTCTCGTGAATGTTGCAGGAGCATTACAAAGCCCAAATGGCATAACCATCCATTCAAAAAAACCTTACTTTGTTTTGAAAGTTGATTTCCATGTGTCTCCTTTAGAAATCCTAATCTGATGATATCCACTTCTCAAGTCCAACTTAGTAAAATATTTAGCATCTTTCAATTAATCAAGCAAATCATCAATTCTAGAAATATGGTAGCGATTCTTTACCGTAATCTTGTTCAAGTCTTTGAAATCTACACACATGTGCCATGTACCATCTTTCTTTGGTACTAAAACAATTGGTGACTCACATGGCGATGTGCTTGACATGATAACCCCTTTGTCAAGCAACTCTTGGATTTTTTTTTTAATTTCAGCATTCTCCATGAATGACATCCTGTACATGCCAATGTTTGGAAGAGGAAAATATTGTTGCAATTGAATCTCGTGTCAGATACCTCTTTTAGGAGGAAATCCTTTGGGTTCCTAAAACATCTCATCATATTCATTAAGAATCTCATATAAATCAGATTTTAACTTTGCATCACATCCTTGGAAAGCTTATTTTTCAACATTGTATTTGGGTTTGATCATCAAGAATACAAAGTTCTTACTAGCATTGACTAATCTCTTCATTTGTCTAGCATTTACAAGTGACAAATTCAACTTCTTTGTATGTTCTATAACAATGTAATCAACTTCATTTTCAAACAAATGATATTTGTTCTCATGACGATGAAAGATGGCTCTCCTATCATATAAATATGGGCTTCCCAACACAATACCACAAATATCTAATGGAATAACATCAAGCTCTACCTCATCTATAAAGTTTGCAGTGATGGCAAATCTAAGTTTACATCTTATTTTCACATGCAATTTGGCATTGTCACATATCCAACCTAGATGATATGGTTTAAGATGAGGAGTAGTTTCCAAATGCAATTTCGTGGCAGTGTCTTCAGAAACGAGGTTTGCTTGAGAACCAGTATCAAATAGAGTATCTATCTTGGTATGCTTTGAAATTACCCTTATGTGGAAAAGATCTATTCTTTATTTTTCATGTTGAGTTTCATTGAGGCTACTACTTGAAGAACTAGTATTGGAAATAAAGTCCTTACCTTGAAAACCATGGTTGTGATTTTTGTTTCACCTCCTTAATCAAATCCTAAATCATGTTGTGTAGTTGCAGCAATCATTGGTTTAGTTTTGTTGTTGAAATTTTTGGGTCTCATTTCAGGATGAAGTTTCCAACAGTGATCTTCATCATGGCCTTCTTTTGAACATTGTTTACATGAGATTTTTTCTCCCTCTTTCTTGACTGAAGCATTCTTCTTTCCATTTCCTTTGAATTTCCTCTTTCCTTTGTCTCCATTAAAAAATGGCTTCTTGATGCCCTCTTGAGGAGAATTCTTCCCTCTTGCTTCCAAATGAGTTGCTTGTACACAAAATTCATCTAGATTTGTAGGGTTAAACATGAGAATTGTGTGTCTCAAATAGCTATGCAATCCTCCAATGTATTTGAGTAAAGTTTCTTGAGAAGATAAATATATACCCAAAATCAAAGCTCTTCTTCTAAATTCTGGAGTGTAGCTTTGCACACTTTTCCCTTTAGGTTGCCCAAATTTTTGCTAATCCATAATAGTTTTTTCATGTATGTTAATTGATCAAATTTCCTTTTAATTGCAACAATAAAATCATTCCAAGAGGATAAAACTTTACCATTCTACTCCATGTCCTCTTGAGTTTTGGCTTCCCACCAAATGAGTGTTGCACTTTCCAATCTAAGAG
>SNQJ01S0143521.1:0-24444 GCA_010110895.2 Picea sitchensis
CCCTCCAAGTCTCGGAGATCAAAGGAAATTCCATGTAATACTTCTTCAATATCCTGATTTTTTACGAAGTAATCCACTAGCCAGTTATATATGGCGTTCTCATCATATTCAATTATGCCATAGAAATTTTCAATTGACAATCCTCTTAAAATATCAACTTGCTCATCGAACTGTTGTTTTGTTAGGAACATTGAGTTGAGGATCAACTTGGGATCTTGGACTTTGTTAGTGCTTCTGGCTAGGTCCACCTTCGTGAGCCTTTTGAATAGCTCTTCTCTCCTTGTTATGGCTTAGTTGCACGCCTGAACGATGTTGTTCAAGTTTTTTATTTTCTCTTTCTAGCAGGCATTCAACTACTTGATCTGACTTGTAGAGGGAAGGTCCTCCTCTCTTCTCTTTAGCTGTGACATGTTGGAAACTTTAATACCAAAGGGTACCACAACATCAAGGTAGAAACCTTCTTCGTTTTTTAGGTCGGCCTGTAGATATTCAAGAAAGGCATGCACCCTCGAGCCAAAAGAAATCATGCTCTTCAAAATTTCCCAAGCTTCTGTAGTTAGTGCCATTCTTATCTTCATATTATTATCCACATAGCTCCTAGTTGATGTGAGTAAGATTGAGGATCCTTTTATTTTGGTTGCGGGCGTGGTGGGTCTGAAAATTGCCAAAGGGTTGGCAAGGAGTGGAAGCGACATCAAAGTCTCCTCTAGTTCCTTAATCGTTTCCTTTAACTTTTTATTTTATGCTTCGAGACTTCCAATGGAGTCGTCCAATGCATCACCAATGGCTCTATGGATTTTGGAAACCTGGGAAGGCCACATATTTCTTAGGTTAACCTCTGAATGAGATTTCCCCTTTTTATTCTTCACATCACTCTTCTCAATAATTAATTTTTTAGATTCACTGTCAAAGGCAATGCTCTGAAATACAAATGATTCTTCTTCATTAAATATCTCATTCTCAACAATTTCCAATGACTGATTCTGGTGGGCCTCGCCTCCTGGATGGTTAATGTTAGGAAACATGTTCTCAATGTCAGATTCGAGCTCCATATCTTCGAGGGAGAAGCTATTGATGTCACTTTTGACATGATGCTCTTCTTCCTCTTGTACAATATTCTTCCTCTTCTTCCTTAGAGGAAGTTTATGGGAGATTTCATTTTTTCCTAAAGGGGGGTTCTTGTCTCCTCCTTCGCCTGAACTACCGTTGGTTACTTTTTTAGATGGGTGAGCCACTGGAGCACTGCTCTGAGGTGTTCTGGTCTTGGGAGTAACAATTGGGGACTGTGCACTCTTCTCACTGGGGCCCTTTCCTCTTTGTTTGTAAAAGTCATTGGTACTGAGTACCATATCTAAATCACCAACAGTGTGGGTAGGATTGCCCAAGTTATTATCTTCTTCTTCTCCTAGAAAAGTGTGGATGAATGAATTGCTAAAACCCACTGTTAACATATGTTCCACAAAGATATTGTTAGGGTCAAACCCTCTAATATTTTTAGCATACTTGAGATTCAAGTTGTGGAAATAGTTTGCAAATTCATCAATTTTGTTCATATTTCTGAATACAAAATCCCCAATTCTCCAAGGCAAAGGTATGAATTGATTTTTTTCATTTTTCATCAAAAAGTGCAGCCAAAAGTTATATTGCCTTGCAACTTCTGTAACAAACATTTTGTCGGATATATGGCATGGAAGAAAGGAGGGATTTTCCTTAGAACCGAAAATCCTGATAACATTGTAATTTTCCATTTGCTCTAAAGTCCCCTTTTTGTCGAGGAATTTACTAGCCTGAGCGAACATTCTTGGGGTGTCTTCTCCAAGAAACAATCCTTTAAGGACTGAAACAAAGTCATTTAAAACTTCATAAAAATGCAGGGAAGCTTTGTGCCTCCTTAACGCTTGGTACCAAAAGGTCACGGGGTCAAATTCACAATTCACCTTCTTACATATAGACAATTTAGGGAAATGACAACAATGCACTATCGCAAAAACCAAATAAGAAGACAAAAATAATTTCTTATCCTTTTTATACTGAAACAATTGGGAAGATATTTCAATGGAAATCAACTTCCCCCAATCGAAAATGGCCAGTTCCTTGACAGTAAAATATAAGATGTAAAGAATCATATGGGAAATGCTAGCAATATTTTCTTGGCCCATAACTCTAGTAAATAACCAAGCAATTTCCTAGAATGGGTTCTTGAACAAGCTAACCTATAATCTGGTAATATCTTAAGGGGTGGCTGTGGGATTCTCCAAGAATTCAGGTAAGAGACCCAGGCCATTGTCGTGTTTTTTCAAGAAGTCCCTGCAATCTTCACCTTTGAAGGTGAGTGTTGGCTCTGGGAGTTTCAACATTTTACGGAACACTTGAGGCGAAAGAGAGACAGGAGAATGATCTTGGAGCTGAATAATCTGTTGACTTGGTATATACTTCTCAACGCACCAGGAAACCAACTCCTTGTAGTCAAAAACTTCAGGAACACAACCTGCACGAGCAATTCCGGACATCCAAATTACTTCCTTCTGAGCAGAAGGGGGTGAATAATAAGAGTATGCTCTAGACTACTGAAAGTTCTGGTCCTCTCATCCAAAAATGTTCAAAGTATCTCAGCATAACAACTGTCGAGTTGCTGCTGCCATAAGTTGATGAGAGCATTCTTTTGATCCAGATAATATTTGAAATGAGCAGTTGAAATATATAATATAATCTTCTGCAAACATGCTTTAATGTGGTTTAATAAGAAATATCCTCGAGCCCTTCACCTATTAATGACAGTATTTACGAGACCTGCAAGATGATTTATTAGCATTAAACCATACTAAATGCATATTGGGAAAATCACGAAGGTAGCTAGAACGAACGAGAGAAAATAGGATTTGGGATTTTCGTGAACCCGCCAACCCGGGAACTTGCGAACCCGCGACTGCAGAAGGTCAAAAATTGGCTAAGTGTTGTGATGTGGTCGGATGAACTCATCATAGGAGGAATGAGATACTTGGAAGATCGGGGAGTCCGGAGGTCAAAATGTAGATCATAGATCTTTTGGATGCAAAATGTATATCACAAAACATGGGATATAAAAGCTTGACACCGCCAACCCGGGAATCCGCGAACCCATGAAAATGGCTAAGTATAGGATAATGTATCGACCGATCAGAATCAATAAGTGGGAATGTGAATTGGATATGAGGATCAGTGAGTTCGCCAACCCGAGAACCCACGAACCCGTCGTTTTGAAAAAAAGACTAAGTATAAAAACTAGAAAGGGAGAAAAAAAGGGAAAAAGGAAAGGGGAATTTGGGTAAGTATAGTAGAGGGAAAAGAAAGGGAGAAAATAAGTTGGGAAAATAGAAAAGGGGAGGGAAATTTTGAAAGTGGGAATTGATCTCAACAACATGCTCCAACTGTGGGATGATAACCCCCTGTGGGTTGTCAAGAATCCATAATCTCTCGTGACCAAGTGCTTCCGCCCATTGGGCTATGGAGTCAAAGTAAAAATACACAAATTGAAATATAAAATTATGTACAATGAGAATGAGAAAGTCTTAAGAGAAGAAACCTTTCAAATGTTTCTCGTTGACAAGAAACATTAATATTTTACCCTTCATGTCTTGGAGCATATAAGAGTTAAAACCCAAGATCTTCTCGATGACGTATGGTCCGATACAGAGTGCTTCAAACTTTGTATACGATTTCTCCTTGGCCTTGTTCCAAAGTAGAACCATCTCTCCCCTCTGGAAATCCTTTACTATTGTGCTCTGATCAAAATATATTTTGACGCTCTACTGCCTCTGAGAAGTTCGATTCAGGGCTTTGCTTCATTCTTCTTCCAATTTTAGCAACTGATTGATTCTCCTCTAGATGGATGAACTATCTTCTGTATCTTCGGTATTAACCACATAGATCAATGAATTGAGCTTGAGGCTAATCAACATTTTCGCTTCTTTCCCATAAACCAATAGATATGGAGACATTCGGGTGCTATCCTTTGGAGTCGTTTTGCTTGCCCATAATGCATCTGTCAGCTTTAGATGCCAATTCCTTTGGTTCTTGTCAATGGTTTTCTTCAGTATCTGAACAAGTGTTTTGTTTGTGGATTTAGCAAGGCCATTACCTCGTGTATAATAATTCTATGATTGACCCATGATGATTCCATATTCTCCACAAAAATCCATAAACTTTGACCCGATGAAAATTGAACAATTGTCTGTGATAAATTTATTTGGGACACCAAATCTCGACAAAATATTCTCTTTAAGAAATTTGATTTTCTCTTCAACATCAACCTTCTTTAACACCACCACTTCCGGACACTTCGTGAAATAATATGTAGCCATGAGAATGTACATATTCCCTTTGATAGACTTCAGATTAATTGTCCTGACAACATCGAGTCCCCATTGGGAGAATGGTTGCTCCACAAGTACGGGCTATAAGGGCATCACAAATCTCTTCATCTTTCCTGAAAGCTTCTCACAAGACACACATTTCCTTATCATGGAATACAAGTATCTGAACATTGATGGCTAGTAGAATCCAACCCTTATTATCTTGTGGGCGGTGGCAGTAGGGGCAAAGTATCCACCGCATATTCCTTCATGGAATTCTCTTATCAGTTCTTCGACTTGATTTTCATCAACGCATCTTAGTAGTATACCGTAATAATTTCTCCTAAACAATATGTCTGCAATCGACACATATTGGTTCGCCTTCATCTTTAATGTTCTTCACTCTTTGGAGTTCATGGTGATAGGAAACTGCCCAAACCTTAAGTAGAATATAATATCTCCGTACCATTTTGAATCAACTAATGATTCTCCGACTGAGATTGAAATCATTCCATCAACCGAATCTTCATTTGCGATGAGTTTGCATAAACCTTGTCCTTTGATAGCTTTTAAAGGTTTAATCTAAATATCATATTCTTGTATCTTTTCCAACCAGTTGGCCCATTTTGCTTCCCTCAGTTGTTGGTTTAGAAGCATTTTTATTGGTGATGAGGGAACATAAGCAATAACATGTGAGTTCAATATGTACGTCCGAAAGTGCGCTACTACTTTTAAAAGAGCCAAGGATTTCTTTTCTAGTTTTGAATACCTCAACTCATAGTCGTGTAGGGTTTTGCTCATAAAACTTATTGGGAGTTCTTCTCCTTTTCTATTTTTCTGAGTGAGAACAGATGTAACAACTGTCTCTGTAGCAAATGAATAGATGATGAAATCTCTTTGAAAGTTCAGACTAATGAGGAAAGGAGCAGTGGTGATTTCTCCTTTGATATTATTGAAGATCTCTTGAGTATCCACTGTCCATTCAAACCTCTGCTCCTTTTTCAACAACAAATTGATCGGCTTCACGATGCTTTCATAGTCAGGAACAAATCTTCGCACAAAATTGTTTTTTCTGAAGAATGATTGGACTCCCTTCTTGTATGTCGGGGGGTTGAGCTCGTTTATTTCTTTAAATCTTTCCAGATCTATATAAATCCATTCCTTACATACAATGTGGCCCAATATTTTTCCTTGAGTTACAACGAACAAACACTTCTTTGGATTTAGAGAGACACCATATAATTTACATCTTTCAAAAACTGTTCTCAAATGATGTATATTATCACCCCTTTCCTTTGAATGTACCATCAAGTCATCTTGATAATCTTCCATAAGTTTTCCTATCAACCCACCGAATGCATGGTCCATGGCCCTCTGGAATGTAGCTCCAACATTCTTCAAACAAAAGGGTATTCTAGCATATGCATATGTCTCCCAAGGTGTGATAAACACCGTCTTCACCCTATATTCCTCAACCACCAAGACCTGGTTATATCTAGAAAATCCATCCAACATGGACATGCAGGCCGATCCAATAACTTGTTGTAGAAGAAACTCCATATTAGGTAAAGAAAATTATCCTTTATGCTTTCTTTGTTAAGGTCTCTAAAGTCAACACACATCCAGATTTCCCTTGTATTTTTTCTTACAACCATTGGATTTGAAGGACAATATGAGTGTCTAATGGGACAAATTATTCTCGCCTTCTTCAATTTCTCCAATTCATTACTAGAGATTTCAGTTTGGGATTCATCATCCTTATTTTTTGCTTCACTGGTTTTGCTTCTTCCCTCAAAGGAATGATGTGATGGAATATAGTTTTATCGTAAGATTTCAAATCATCATAGGTCTAGACAAACACATCAATGTATTCTTTGAACAAGGCAACATATTGATCAACTTCTTCAGTGGTGCAATCAACTCCCAAGTTGACATATTTCGGGGAACTGTCAGTTCCAATATTGACTTTTCTCGTCTCTTGCACTTTTCGAACTAAAAATTCTTCAAGTAGATTCTTAGAATGACCGTCTTTCGTAAAAATATATTCAACTTGTATACAATATTTGGGGAAAACAAACGAGCGATTGTCTTCATCATTATCATCATTTAACAAAAAAAATTCCAGCTGTTCATCGTTCTCAAATACTTGCAAGTACTCAATGTTATCGGGCACAAACGGTCGGAAAGCTCTTTCTACCTAGAAGGAATTTTTGCTTTGGACATTGTCTGGGTTTTAAAATAAGGTTTCCAAGGCCAGTGAATCTACCTTTTAATTATTGTCCCTTGGAATGAAAGAAATGTTGAAGGAACTAAAAGATTCCATCAATTCGTTAACTCTTTTGAAATATAATTTAAGTATTTCCTTTTTGATTTTATACCTCTGGTTAACCTGATTGATGGCCAACTCTGAGTCACTAGTTACAATGAGATGTTCTATTTTCATTTCTTGTGCAAGGATCATCCCCTGAATCAAAGCTTCATATTCTATCTTGTTATTTGTGCATGAAAACTCCAGTCTTACAACATGTGGATGCATAATCTTACTTGGACTGAAAAGAAAAATTCTAGCTTCATTCCCAGATTTTGAACAGGATCCATCGAATGACATCCTCTAGTATCCTTAAAACAAACACTCTTTATTATCCGTGCCTTGAACTTTCTCTAGTGATCGAGATGGATATTGGTGGCCACCCACCTATTCCAACTGGCTCCTCGTGTCCGTTTTTGTTCAACACGTCTTTATGTACCCATTTATAATTGTGAGTTCTAAACTTCTGGGGATGTCTGAAGCCTCACACATTCTCCAGGTGGATACGGGTGGCCTTTTGCCTAATCCAACTGGCCTATTTTGTATGTTTTCATGTCAGCACATCTTGTTGTACTTTCAGGGCTGTTTTGAGGCCCTAAACATTATTTTTTTGACTCGCCACAGTAAGACTGTAGACTGAGTTAGAGTCTAAGGGAGGAATGTGTAGCACTTTGAAATACCTTTCCAATGGGCTATCACGTACCTAAAACAGAGTTTGTATGCAAAAGTTATGACCCTAGGAACTTGAGGTACCAAATTACACCAACTTACCCATAGGGCCCACATAACTTTTTGCGTTTCACCTTCTAGGGTTAGGTTTTTGGACGTCTAGGGTTTTGGCATTCATGAGGAATATTCAAAGGGCCTATGGAGCCTCATTGTAATCCATTCTTCTTCGACGAATGCGCGTAGAAGCCACATCTCTTCTCAGAGATAACTACCACCATTTGAGCAAGTTTCAGTTATGCAATTTTACAATTTCGACCTATTTGATTATTTAATAGAAGATATTCTTCAATGAATATTTGTGTTATTATTCCTATCTCTATGTTTATGGTATTCAATCTTTAATCAGTTCATTCCTCTCCTAAATTTGGATCAGTGGTATCAGAGCGATTTTCTCTTCATTTATTTTTCTTTGTGCATGTCCCCGACAAGGTCTGGGTACAAGAAGTTGGGACTTGAACCAATCGATCCATTACCATATCGGCCACGCCGAGCCCGACAACAACACATGGGAGACGAAAAGAAAGATGATGGAGTAGGAGATCCTATTAAAATGTTGCTCGAGGAAGCCCTCGTGCGACAAAGGAACGAAATTATGGACAAGTTCGCGCAGATCCTTCGACGGTTGCCCACTGGAGAAGCATCTTCATCAGGCGACCATGCAACCCCCTTCAAGGTACAGGTAAATTTTGATATTCCATTATTTGAAGGACTGATAAGATGCGGATGTTGTAGATAAATGGTTAAATCTGCTCGAAGGATATTTTTTGGTCCACAATTTTTTCGATCGGGAAAATATCACTTTTTCTCTCCTCAAGGTCATTCCCCATGTTAAAGACTTGTGGGATACCTACTCTGAGCAAAGGGCCATGGAGGAATTTGCAATTTTTGTGGTGGCCCCTACATGGGATTCCTTTCGGGATGCCATTAAATAACAATACTACCCTGTTGGAAACTACGAGGATCAGTACACCAGATGGACCACCCTACATCAAGAAAGGGACCAAATAGTACTAGACTTCACCAATATTTTCCATACCCTCTGCACCAAATTGGGTATCAAATATTCTGAGCATCATATGGTGCTTTAATACCATGGTTGTTTGCATAGATACATTCAAACAAAAACGGAGTTCTTGGACATTGCCTCATTGGGCACAACTTATAGATATGCTGTAAAGATTGAGAATAAATTTAAGCAGAAACAACGAGAGTTTGGATCTGCAAACCCCTCACAGCCGAAGCCAGGAAAAGGCAATCCCAACCCACACAACAGGGGATCAAGTCGTGATGGATGCCCTCAGGACAATCCGTCCAATCCGAAGCACGGGAAGGGAAATGAGAGGCCAAAGAAGGACATGGGAAAATGGTGTGAGTACCATAAAAGTCCTTGGCACAACATCGACGAATGATGCTCCAAGAAGTCCCTTGTGGCAGAGCTAAAGGCTTCCGAGTCAAAGGTCGATTCTGATTCCGAGTCAAATCTTAAAGGAGGGAAGCATATTATCGATGCTGAACCTAGTTCCATGGTCACTACCACCAAATTCCATCCCAACAAACCAGAAGAACCAGAGGAAGGGAACACCTCTTTCATTCACAGAGTTGGGTCAAAGGGGCTCTTATTCTAATCATTGTCGACAACGGTAGTCAGAAGAACCTAATTTCAGCAGAGGTCGTTAAGCAGATGAACCTGTGAACGACACCGAACCTGCAAACCTACACCATCGACTAGCTTCATCAAGGAAGAGATCTATGTGTCAGCCAACAATGCCGTCTGTCCTATGACATCAATCTTTCAAAGATAAGGTACTGTGTAATATTTCTCCCCTTGAAGTTTATGATGTTCTTTTAGGACAACCATATTTGTGGAAGCAACATGATGTGTATGAGTCTAGACCCCATAGTGTTATTATTACTTTGGGTAGACAATTGTACATGATCCCAGAGGTGGCACCACCTACTGCTATTTCTTTAATCTCTGCTAAGCAATGCAGTAAGGTCATTTCACAGACCGAGAAGTTCATGTTCTTTGTGATTCGTGCTCACAGTATGCTGAAGATCGTCGCCACATCTGTGGCCTCTACAAAACACATATCTTTGTAGCAGAAGCAAGTGGACGGGATCATGGAAAAATACAGAGACATCTTCGTCTCACCTATAGGGGTACCGACACACTGCCAAGTCAAGCATCCAATTGATCTGACCCCCAACACACCTCTACCTAATGGACCAGTCTATCGATGCTCGCTGATGGAGAATGATGAAATCAGGTGTCATATCCAAGAGCTTCTTTAAAAGGGGCACATCAGACCCAACTCCTCCCCTTGCAGAAGCCCGATTGTACTGGTGTAGAAGAAGGACGTGACCTGGTGACTTTGCATTGATTGCAGAGCCTTAAACAAAATCACAGTCAGTAACCGCCATCCCATTCCCAGGATTGATGACCTTCTTGACCAACTCAAGGGGAAAAAATTCTTCAGCAAGATTGACCTGAAGTCTGGTTACCACCAAGTTCCCATCGAACCAATTGATGTCTGGAAGACGACCTTCAAGTCTAAGAAAGGTCTCTACGAATGGCTAGTCATGCCCTTTGGCTTAACAAATGTACCAACCACTTTCATGAGGTTGATGGACAATGAATTGAGATCCTTCACCAACTCCTTTGTGGTAGTATATTTGGATGACATCCTCATCTTCAAAAGAACGTGGGAGGAGCACATGCAACATATTCAACAAATTTTGAGGACTCGACGACAACACATGCTTTATGCCAACTTGGAAAAGTGCTCTTTTGGCATGAACATGGTCCAATACTTGGGATATATTGTTGATGATCATGGGGTACATGTTGATCCAACTAAGATCCAAGTCATCCATGACTGTCCAGCCCTGACCACACTGATTGATCTTCGGAGCTTCTTGGGACTCGCCAATGTTTACCGATGATTCGTGTTAGGATTCTCCCATATTTCCTGGGCCCTCAGCCAGGTGACCAAGGGCGGTGGTAGGGCCAAGTTCGTGTGGGGGAAGGAGCAACAACACACATTAGAAGATCTAAACCATCGTTTATGCTCAGCTCCAGTACTCTCCTTGCCCGATCTGCAACAACCAGTCGAGATTGAGACTGATGCATCTGACTATGCTGTGGGCACAATTCTCACTCAACACAGGCATCCAATGGCATACCGTAGTGAGACACTCTCTGATACTGTCAGGAAATACCCCACCTATGACAAGGAAATGTATTCCATTGTACAAGCCTTCCGTCAATGGAAACATTACATTCTGGGGTCAAAGACGATCATACACAATGATCACAAGCCTTTGTAGTTCATACAGACATAGGGAAACTTGCAGAACGATCGGCATCAAAAGTGGTCCACCTACCTACAACAGTTCCATATCAATATCAAGTATAAGACACGTATCTCCAATAGTGTCGTTAACTGCCTCAGTCGGCCTCCTGTGGCTACACTTACCACTATGCTCCATTCCCGTGGACATGAAACATCAAAGTGGCCCCAACTTTACCATCAAGATTTGGACTTCGCCACCACATATCGACTCTTGGGTATAGGTGCCACTGTCACTGGTTTTTACATTCAGGACAAACTCTTATGCCACCTGGGCCATCTATGTGTTCCTATAAGAGAGCGTGCAAAGCTAATTTGGGAAGCCCACTACAGTCGGGTGGCAGGACATTTTGGCGTAGAGAAAACTGTGGCCATCCTTCAGAAACATTTTTATTGGCCAAAACTTCGACTGGACGTCAGCAAGTATATCTGATATTGCACTGCATGTGCCATTGCCAAGTTGACCATCAAGAAGCAAGGCTTATACACCCCTCTTCTTATTCCTAAGAAGCCGTGGGAGTCCATCTCCATGGATTACATGTCTGGTTTTCCGTCCATGTGTGTTTGTGGTCATTGATCTGTTTTCGAAGATGGCCATCCTCATAGCTTGTAAGAAGACTGTCACAACGACCAATACTGCCAAGATCTTCTTCAAACGAGTTTGGGTTCACTTTGGGATTCCACATACCATCATCTCCAACTGAGACAATAGGTTCCTCAACACCTTTTGGTCGAGTATCTAGTCTCTGTTGGACATCAAGCTCACAAAATCCACTTCTTTTCACCCCCAAACTGATGGCTAAACCGAGGTCGTCAATCAGATGATTGTGCACATCCTACGCATGTACAATTATAAGCATCCCCATACATGGGACGGGAGTCTCCCATATGTCAAACACAGTTACAACATGGCTCTCCATAGTTCCACCAACCATAGGCCATTTCAGGTGGGTCTGGGATTCCAACCCTTGGGACCCATTGATGTTGCACTTCCTCTTTCCACCGCATAGACATAATCTTCCCCTGATCAGTCTGTGGTCGACAAAGCCACTAGATTCATTGAGTAGATTCAACACATCTTCCAACAGGTCCAAGATATTTTGCAGAAATCTAATGCTAAGTACAAGCAACGCCATGGTAAACATAGGGTACCACACCAGTTTCAGATTGACGATAAGTTCCAGTTACATTTTCAGAAGGAGCGTCTCACCGGGCCCCATTAGAAGCTTTGACCACTTCGTTATGGGCATAAAACTATCACCAAGGCTGTGTGTAGCAATGCTTTTGAGCTCAACACTCCACCCTTCCTTGGTGGACCTCCTTCGGCCATATTTTCCACCATTATTGGACACCTTTGAGATCGCTAAACAACTGACACCAACATAGCTCAACCCTGACTGCATGGAACACACATCCACCGATCAGATAGTGGACACACAGATCAAGGGAACTCACTAACAACATATCCAAATTTATTGGGTTGTCAAGGCAGGGCAACTCCTACACCAAGGAAAATAGCTCACCTGGGGCCAAATCCAATAGAAGTTTCCTCACCTGATGGGAGAAATAAACGCAATGGAGACCATTGCTTCCTAAGGGGAGAGGATTGATCCAGATGGATATTGGTGGCCACCCACCTATTCCAACTAGCTCCTTGTGTCCATTTTTGTTCAGCACGTCTTTCTGTACTGCTTTATAATTATGAGTTCTACACTTTTGGGGTTGTATGAAGCCTCACACATTCTCCAGGTGGATACGGGTGGCCTCTCGCCTAATCCAATTGGCCTATTTTGTATGTTTTCATGTCAACACATCTTATTGTACTTTTAGGGTTGTTTTGAGGGCCTAAACATTGTTTTTCTGACTCACCATAGTCAGACTGTAGACAGAGTCAAAGTTTGATGGCATAATGTGTATCTCTCTAAAAGACCTTTCCAACGGGCTATCATGCGCCTAAAACATAGGTCATTTGCAAAAGTTATGACCCTAGGAAGTTGAGGTACCAAATTACACCAACTTACCCATAGGGCCCACATGACTTTTGGCGTTTCACCTTCTAGGGTTAGGTTTTTGGATGTCTAGGGTTTTGAAATTCATGAGGAATATGAAAAGGGCCTATGGAACCTCATTGTAATCCATTCTTCTCAGACATATGTGCGTAGTAGCCACATTTCTTCTCAGAGATAACTACCACCATTTGAGCAAGTTTCAGTTTTGCAGTTTTACAGTTTCAGCCTATTTGATTATTTAATAGAAAATATTGTTCACTGGATATTTGTGTTATTCTTCCTATCTCTATTTTTATGGTATTCAGTCTGTAATCAGTTGTTCCACTCCTAAATCCAGATCATCTAGGCTTTCATTATGCTCTATGTATAGGATGACATAGTTTCCAATCTCGACATCTATATAATCCTCCATCAATTCATTGTCCTTCTTCTTGAAAGAGAAGGGTATTCTAGGTTCACAGGGTACTTTAATCATCACTCCCTCTTTTCCTGGTAGCATCATACAACTTCCATCATTCATTATATATCCACCGATCATGGATGCCCAATCTCTTCCCATCACAACTCCATATGCCGGAGGAAGGTCTACCACAATAATATTTAAAACTGTAGTGATATGGGGGGCTGCTGTAATCTAAGCATAAAAGTCCTTGATTTCTCCATAAACTGTCACTTTTCTAGAATCAATTGCATATATGCTTTCATCGGTTTCATAATATTTAGTGCAACTCATGCCCAATGCCTCCATGAGAGCAAGTGACATTATATTATTTGTAGTGTCAACTAAACAATTATGTAGTGCAACATCATGATTTTCAATTGAAATGTAGAAGGGAAAATTTTTACCTCCTAGCTTGGCAGTGGATGGGCTCTGGCTTTGTTTTGGTCTGGTAACGATAGCTTCAACTCTTTCAGATGGATCATCCAACAACTTCAAAATGTTCTGTTTGTTGGGGAATCTTCACCACTTCCATAAAGGGCAAATTTATCCTTAATTTACTTAAGTCCTCCATGACATTATACGTCATTTGAGTGGAGTTTGACACCCGGTGTTGCCTTTTACTCCCAACGCCATCCGTCACTTTCTCATTTGTTTTTTCCTTTTCTTTTCCTTTTTGGTTCTTTTTATCAAAGTCGCCTTTATTTTTTGGTCTATTTACAAATCCTCTTGTCTGGACGACGTTTTCTTGCAAGTTGGGATCATTGTTGCCCTATCCAAAATGGACTTCTCGCATCCATCCATCTGCATAGTTTCAGAACTTTCATCAGGTGAGTAATAATTTTCTTGCTCAATTAATTTGTCATCATAGACATCATCCAAAACAACCACATTTGGAGTAGGCTGTCTGGGAACCCTTGGTCTTTGCGGATTATCCATGTTTTCAAACCTTACTCTATTTTCTGGGGGAGGGTTCCTCCTTTTCTCTGGGATTGGCATTCTCGAATTTGGCATGTAATTATCTCCCCTTCTTAGTATGGTTATCTCGTTCTGCATTTGTTTGATGGTTCTATTCATTTGTGCAATTTCGATTATTTGCTTAGTTTCCTGTGCCGCCACAGGGTCAACCTTTACGTTAGGTATGGTTCCCTTGAAAATTCCTCCTCCCACCGTCTGTTTCTGAGCCGCTTGAGGCTTGAATTATTCATTCTTTCTTGAACTGGAAGCTCCTTGATTATAAATATTTAATCCCCCCAACTTCCTTTGTACTCTTCCCAGTATAATATCAGGGTCAACACTCATTTCAATCATGATTTCTTCCATCTCAGTGGCTTTAGTCATTGCCTCCTCCAAGTATCCATTTCAGATGTTCTGATAACATATTTTACATTAAGGGGAATTGCATTCTTATAACAACCAAGAATTATTGGGTCATTTGGTATTTTATCTTCTGGAATCTTACTCAAGGTTTTATTGAATTGGAGATTAAAATCTCGTATCCGTTTATTCTTGCTTAAACCAATCTAGGTTAAATAGGTGAGAAGGATGTGATAAGCAATTGGAGGGGAAAACATAGTTAGGAACATAGCTTCGAGGTCATTAAATGAGTGAATTGATCTACTGGGTAATGTTGTATACCATTCGTACGCTCTTCATGACAAGGTTTGCAGGAATAACCTTACCATGGCATCGTCATATTCAACACGGTGAAAATCACAAACATCAAGGAATACGTGCAGATGCCTCTTTGCATCGATTGCTCCGTCTCCAGAAAATTCTTCTCTTACCCTCATTCGATTTTCAAATCTGGGGTTTCCTTGATTTCTTATAGCATCTCTTCCAACTCATTGTCTCTCCTCATGATGCCTGTCTCGGGGTTGTTCGTTTCTTTCTTCCATGTCCAGAGAGATTCAAGGGATAGGATTTTTACTTCTAAGAACAAAGAGTTGTTTGCTTTTACTTCTGGTAATGGGTCCCTTGTATTCGTCTAGATTCAATCCCAACCTTGTTCTTGTGCTGGTATAACCAGCCTTTGATTTCTCTGGTCTTCTCGTTCCTCTCTCCTTTGTCTTCAGAGGATTTCTCTTTCTTCTTCTTGGACCAAGGTTTTCCAATAACTTTATAAATATTCACGGGTCTCGACCGTTGATATTACTAAGTTATATAACTAATGTAAAATGCTTCGTTGGTTGTTCAATCCAATTTCTAGGTGGGGATGATCAGCCTGGGGCAAAGTCATATACTCTTTCAAAAACGCTAGACCATGTTTCAAATTTCAGTTCATTCCCCAGTATGGTCCCCAAAAATGTCGACGCTTTAATCCATTAGGATTGAAATGACAACCTCACGAGGATATAAATCCCCCTGCATTTTATAGAGGTGGTACTCCTCTTTAGATTTTTCTTGAGATTTCCAAATGTTCAAAATGTGGGACTTGACAGAAGTCCGTCACAGTAATTCAAAGAAACATAAATATAGTGAGTAAATAAAAGGAAAATGTTTTTTTTTTGTATTTTTAAAGAAAGTTCCTAAGAGAGGACCAGGAATCACACACCTCACACATGTAAAGCAAATAAACAAAATTTCCTCACATCCATCATAGTTTAAGATAAAGATTTCTGATCACATAAAAACAAAAATAAGATGATCCACATGCACAATATAACTTTAATAGAGTGGATACATGGGAAGCTCAAATAACGATAATGATAGATCAACCTCAAATACTTTATATTATGAAAACAGGGTTACAAAGCACATTCGATATTGTTCCCAAAGTAGTTCTCTTGAAATTTCCAAAAATATATAATTTATTACATATTCTTGAAAATGTAAATGTGTTTGTCTTAAAGACTCGGATTGGGGCTCCCACAGACCATTAAGAAAGTAAATACAATAAATAATCTTTTAGAAAGAAGACGGTGGGCGGTGGAAGGATCAACAAGACCTGGTAAGAAGAAAAAATGATTTATCAGTCTTTGGTTAAACCTTTCTAGTGAAAGAGGTGGAATAACTGGATGAAGGACTTGATAAAGAAAAGAAGGATGTGATCAATGCAAACTTACTATGATGGTCGCTCATATTTTCATTTGCTCGTTGATGTCCTTTTATCATTTTCATAAACGGTTACAGGAACCGTCTCAACTGCTTCTTGCCCTTCATTTGTCAGTTTATTGATAACCTTCTTGAACCATTCTTCGATGTAACTTTTCATAGGTGAAACATTGATTTCATGACAGATTTTAATATTGAACAGATCACCCTCCAAGTCTCGGAGATCAAAGGAAATTCCATTTAATACTTCTTCAATATCCTGATTTTTTATGGAGTAATCCACTAGCTAGTTATCTATGACGTTCTCATCATATTCAATTATGCCATAGAATTTTTCAATTGAAAATCCTCTAAAAATATTAACTTGCTCATCGAACTATTGTTTTGTTAGGAACATCGAGTTGAGGATCAACTTGGTATCTTCTTCATCAAATATCTCATTCTCAACAATTTCCAATGACCGATTCTGGTGGGCCGCGCCTCCTGGTTGGTTAATGTTAGGAAAAATCTTTTCAATGTCATCTTCGAGGGAGAAGCTATTGATGTCACTTTCGACGCGATGCTATTCTTCCTCTTGTACAATATTCTTCCTTAGAGGAAGTTTATGGGAGCTTTCAATTTTTCCTAGAGGGGGGTTCTTGTCTCCTCCTTCGCTTGAACTACTGTTGGTTAATTTTTTAGATGGGTGGGCCACTGGAGAACTACTCTGAGGTGTTGTGGTATTGGGAGTAATAGTTGGGCACTTGACACTCTTCTCGCTGGGACCCTTTCCTCTCTATTTGTAAAATTCATTGGTATTGAGTACCGTCTCTAAATTGCTAGCAGTGTGGGTAGTATTGCCCAGGTTATTATCTTCTTCTTCTTCTAGAACAATGTGGATGAATGAATTGCTAAAACCCACTGTTAACATATGTTCCACAAAGATTCTGTTAGGGTCAAAACCTTTAATCTTTTCAACATACTTGAGATTCAAGTTGTGGAAGTGGTTTGAAAATTCATCAATTTTGTTCATATTTATGAATACAAAATCCCCAATTCTTCAAGGCAAAGGTATGAATTGTTTTTTTCGTTTTTTATGAAAAAAGTGCAAAAAAAAGTTATATTGCCTCGCAACTTGTGTAAAAAACATTATGTCGGATATATGGCATGGAAGAAAGGAGAGATTTTCCTTATAACCGAAAATCCTGATAACATTGTAATTTTCTAGCCCGAGCAGACATTCTTGGGGTGTCTTTTCGAAACAACAATCCTTTAAGGACTCAAACAAAGTCGTTGAAAACTTCATAAAAATGTAGGGAATCATTGTGCCTCCATAACACTTGGTACCAAAAGGTCACAGGGTCAAATTCACAATTTACCTTCTTGCATATAGATAATTAATCTTAATGACAACAATGCGCTATCACAAAAACCAAATAAGAAGACATAAATAATTTCTTATCCTTTTTATACTGAGACAATTGGGAAGAGATTTCAATGGAAATCAACTTCTCCCAATCGAAAATGGCCTGCTCCTTGAAAGTAAAATATAAGATGTAAAGAATCATACGAGAAATGCTAACAATATTTTCTTGGCCCGTAACTTTGGTAAATAACTAGGCAATTTCCCGGAATGGGTTCTTGAACAAGCTGACCTGCAATATAGTAATATCTTCAGGGGTGGCCACGGGATTCTCCAAGAATTCAGGTAAGATACCTAGGCCATTGTTCTATTTTTTCAAGAAGTCCCTTCAATCTTCACCTTTGAAGGTGAGTGTTGGCTCTAGGAGTTTCAACATTTTATGAAACACTTGAGGCGAAAGAGAGACGAGAGAATGGTCTTGGAATTGAATCATCCACTGACTTGGCATATACTTCTTAGCGCAAAAGGAAACCAACTCCTTGCATTCAAAAACTTCAGGAACACAACCTGCATGAGCAATTTTGGATGCCCAAATTACTTCCTTCTGAGAAGAAGGGGATGAATAATAAGAGTACGCTCAATACCACTGAAACTTCTGGTCCTCTCGTCCAAAAATGTTCAAAGTATCTCCGCAGAACTGTTGTCGAGCTGTTTCTTCCATAAGTTGATGAGAGCGTTCTTTTGATCCAAATAATATTTGAAATGAGCGCTTGAGAGATATAATATAATCTTCCGCAAATCATTCTTTAATGTGGTTTAATAAGAAACTCCTCGATCCCTTCACCTATTAATGACAATATTTATGGGACCTGCATGATGAGTTGTTAGCATTAAACCATACTAAATGAATATTGTGAAAAGCATGAAGGTGGCGGGGACATACGAGAGAAAATAGGATTTGGGATTTTCGTGAACCCGCTAACCCGAGAATCCATGAACCCGCGATTGCAGAAGGTAAAAAATTGGCTAAGTACTGTGATGCAGTTGGACGGACTCAACATAGAAGGAATGAGATACGTGGCAACTCGAGGAGTCTGAAGTTCAAAATGTAGATCACAGATCTTTTGGATGCAAAATGTATATCACATAACATGGGATATAAAATCCTGACCCTGCCAACCCGGGAACCCGCCAACTCGGGAATCTGCGAACCCGCAAAAACAACTAAGTATAGGATAATGTAGCGATCTGTCAGACTCAATAAGTGGGAATGTGGATTGGAGATGAATATCTGTGAGTTCGCCAACCCGAGAACCCGAGAACCTGTCGTTTTGAAAAAAACACCAAGTATAAAAACTAGAAAGGGAGAAAAGAAGGGAAAAAGGAAAGGGGAATTTGGGTAAGTATAGAAGAGGGAAAAGAAAGGGAGAAAATAAGTTGGGAAAATAGAAAAGGGGAGGGAAATTTCAGAAGAGGGAATTGATCTCAACGAGTCCTAGGCTAGGGGAACCGTGAATATAAGGAATTGATAATTTGGACTTGAATTTCATTTTGGTCAATTATTAACAAATTCCCCATCCATTAATGAATTCCTAGCATTAATCGTTAAGGCTATGGGATTAATTAACATAATTCTATTATGTTGCAGTTTACTCAAGACCCTTTTTGGGAAAGATCCCTCCGTAAGATTGTGGGTGCTTGGGTGTGGCCGTCTCTACAAGTTTCACGGGTTGTGGATATTTGAGCATGATCCTCTGAACTCGTGGGTCATGGACATGCTAGGAACATGCCCATTTATGTCCACCATGGTTAACCCAATGGGAATTTCCTGGGCTTGAGCTTTGTTCTTGCAATTAGTTAAGAAGGCAGTCTCTAAAGCTATTGGCCTTTTCCTGTGATTCGATTGAGGCTTTGGCTTGCAAATTGGCTTTGGAAAGGTGGGTGGGCTTTTCTTTGAGGCTTGTATTATGGTCACATGTGAGATATAGTTAATATTCTCAACATAGAGCTTGAGATAACATATTAGACTAGCCTTGTTCCACTGATTGATGGGATAATAAGAAAAATTTACAACTATTTACATCAAAGAGAAACCCTAGGTTTAGAACAAGTTTATGTTAGGGCCTAGGTTTTCTAATGACAAAACTACAAACTTTGAGTTGTAGACACTCCCGTTTTGTTTATTTTGAGATCTAGACTGGATATGCAATCTATTCATGGACTGTTGATAATATTTGTATTCCTTGAGAATCTTATATGTTATTCTCTGAACATGTAACTAGTTCAACACCAAGTCTAGTTATTTCCACCTATTTTATTTAATATTTTTAGGTTTAGAGACCAATTGAGCAAAAAACTCCATTTCCTATTATATCTACTTTTTATGTACCTTTTTGCCTCCTAGAATTCACAACGTCACCGAATCAATCTAGCTAGAATTATAATCTCGGGTTTCTATTTAAATTCATGTTTCCCTTGTGCTTTCGAGTAGAGATGGGTTTTAGGTAAATTGTTAATGCACATTTTATTTTGGGTAACCTAAACCACTGGAAAACGAAATTTTTTCTTATAGATAATTCCACTATTTCAATAAGATTTAATTATTCAAGATATTTCAAAGTTTGTGATTTTAGAAATATGTTAATATGATGCTTTACAATTGTCTGTAGTCGCACATTGTAGATTCCACTGAGGTAGATAGCCTTAATATGGTGCTAATTATTTGTTAATGACTTCACCAAGTTCCCTACTTGGATCATTGACAACAAATTAATTATTTTCTTACTAGTTTACTAGTTTTATTTTTCCTAATGTTTTTCTTGGGAAACCCATTAGGTACTTCTCCTTATTTTGAGGATGGTATCTAAGGTAAATTGGATTCTTCAGGGGTAAAGGCTAGGAAAACAATCAATAATTGGCTCATGAAGAGGGCAATCATGCCATAAAGTGGGATTTGAACCTGAACAAGAGAGGATGACAACTTTCCTCACTGCCACTCAAACCACATCCAATTAACACAAACTATTGGCTTACAACTGTTTTAAAGAATATTGAAATATAGTAGAATCAACCTTGTTTCATGGCCCTCCAATTATTGAATTCTTAAGCGATTAAACCATCACTTGAGTTAAATTTACTAAGAATATTGTAGCACATAATTTCAGAATTTAAACAAAATTTAAAACATCTAAACTCACTTGAACAATACTTCTTTAAATGTCAATTTTTTTCCAAGAATGGAGTAGTTGTATAGTAGTAGCAAGTTTCTATATTCTCCCTTGTCTAATGCCCATAGTGGAATTAAACTGCCTCACCAACTAGGAGTGTTATGATCCAACACCTTAAAAATGATAAAAAATCAATGGATACAATCCACTTCAAGGGGTAAACTTCCCTTTACAATATATCCAATTGAAAAGACATGATGGGATGTTTATACAAATGATTCTCCTTTATTATAAATAGGAGATAAAGTGAGAATGATGTAAGCGACCACTAAGCCAACCTAATCATATCTAATAAACTAATAATAAATGAGTGCTAGGGCATAAGGGGCCTTAACATAACCCCTCTCTTTTTAAAAACGTTTTTCCCTAAAAGCTTGTACTTGAGGGTGTTTTTTCATGTACTGCTCATTTTCCCATGTAGCTTCTTTTGGTGACATATTCTTCCACTTGATTAGGTATTCCATAATGGTTCTATTTCACAACGATATATAATGCCTATTTATAAAAAAAATTGGTTCAAGACTCAACTTCCCTTCTTCATATAATTCTAGAAGTTCTGTCTGCATTGGCACAGTTTGTCCCAAAACTTTTTTTAGGCAAGATACATGAAAATCCTTGTGAATGCGAGAAGAATGAAAATATAACTAATACACCACTTTTAAAATCTTGCGAATAATCTTGTAGTGTCCATAAAATTTTGGAGCTAATTTTAGATTCTTCTTTTATTTGGGAGTAAATTGCTTATAAGGTTGTAGTCTCAAAAATACCCAATGACCCTCCTCAAATTGTCTTTCACGTCGATGTTGATATGCTTGCTACTTTATCCTGTTTTGTGCCATTTTAAGGTTTTCCTTAAGAATTTTCAAAGTTTCTTTACTCTTTTCATAGGCGACTCTACTTCCTCCACTTTGGAATGGTCCTTCAAAAAGTATGAGATACTAGGAGTTGTATACCCATAAAGGGATTCAAATGGGGACATCTTATTAGATGTGTGATAGGTGGTATTAAACCACCTTTATGATAGAGGAAGCTACTTCACCCATTGAGATTTCTTATCTGAAGAATAGAAATGTAGATAACCCTCTAAACATTTGTTAACTATTTATGTTTGACCATGTGTTTGTGGATGATATGTTGAGCTTATAGCTAGTGTTGTTCCACTCATCTTCCATAATTCTTTCCAAAAATTTCCCGTGAATTTTGGATCTCTATCACTTACTATTACTTTAGGAAATCCATGAAGTCTATGAATTTCCTTCATGAACACTTCCGCTACTTGAATTGCCATATATGTACTTTGAATTCCGCAAAAATGTGCATATTTTGTGAGTCTATCCATGATCACAAAAATGGAATCCTTACTTTCTAATTTCAATAAACATGTAATGAAATCCATTGATATCTCTTCCCATATTTGATTAGGTATGTGTAAAGGCTGAAGTAACCCTAGATTTTTTTACCATTTCTCCTTTATTTCTTTGGCAAACCTGACATTCCCTTACAAATTTTTGAATGTCTTTTTTCATTCCTTCCCAAAAGAAATATTTTTTAATCCTTTGGTATGTTTTAAGGAACCTTGAATGTTTGAATGTCCTGCCATCAAACAATAATGATACTCCTTTAATATTTTTTGCTTCAACTTTGATCGAGGGCATACACATATTCTCCCCTTGTACCAGAGAATATCTCTCTTCCACTCCAAATGTTGCATAGAGTTCATCCCTTACATTGTATTTCCTATCTTGTATTATTATTATTTTTTCATTCATGGTGAGCTTCTTCCAACCACACATTAATGGAAGATGTAATGGAATATAAACTTGAGGCTTCTTCTATTCTGAAAAGGGAATTTGTGACCACATTTGTCCTTCCCCATTTTGTATATTATTTCAAAATCAAACCCTTGCACTTTTCACTACCCATTTTTTCTTCTCTTCTGATGACAATCTTTGCTCCAAAAAGTACTTTAGGCTATCATGGTCCATCTTGACTTTAAAATGTATCCCAATGAGATATTGTTGCCATTTTTTTATTTCATGTAAAATTGCTGCCATTTATTTTTCATATGTAGATTTCACCAAGTATTTTCCCTTTAATTGTTTGCTTCGAAAAGCCAAAGGTTTCCCTTCTCGTGTCAATACTGCTCCAATTCCTTGTCCATATCCATCACATTTGATTATGAATGTATTAACAAAATTAGGTGTTGCCAATACTGATGTAGAAGACATGCCATCTTTTAAAACTGAGAATGCCAAAGTAGCCTCTTCATTCTATACAAATGAATTTTTCTTCAAGAGAGATGTGAGTGGGATTGCAATGCATGCTTAATTCTTAACAAATTTTCGATAATATCCTTTAAGACCCAAAAATCCTCTAAGATTCTTGATGTTCTTAGGAATAGGCCACTTTGTAATTATTTGGATCTTTTGAGGGTACACCTTGACCCCTTCCCTTGGAACAATATCACCCAATTAATCTACTTCTTGTTTCCCAAAAGAACATTTGGATATTTTTACATACAATTGATTGTTCTCAAGAATTTACAGGACTTGATCCACATGTTTAATGTGGTCTTCCCATGAATTTCTATAGATAAGTATATCAACAAAGAAAACCAACACAAACTTTTTAAGATGGGGTCGAAAATTTTTGTTCACAAGGATTTGAAAAGTCGAAGGAGCATTAGTCAACCTAAAAGGCATGACCAAGAACTCATAGTGCCCATCATGAGTTATAAAAGTTGTTTTGGGAATGTCATATTTTCTTAATATGATATGATGGTATCTTGATTTAGGATCTAGCTTTGTAAAATAAGCCACCCCATGAAGCTCATCTAATAGCTAATCAATATTTGGAATAGGGAATTTATCGTTTATGGTGATTTTGTTTAGATCTCTATAATCAAGACACATCCTCCAAGAATTATCTTTTCTTCTCACCATCACTATTGGAGCTGAAAATGAACTTCTACTTGGTTGAATAATACTCGAATCCAACATGCCTTGTACTATTTTCTCACTCTCCCCCTTTTGCTGATGAGGATATATATAAGGCCTTTTATTAGGAGTACTTCTCGGTATTAGTTCAGTTTGATGTCCATGATCTCTAGATGGAGGTAGACCTTTTGTAATTTCTTGGAAGACCCTATAACACTTTTCCAAGGTGCATATTAATTCCCCTGGAATATTTTCATCTTCATGCTTAACTTCCATAGAATAAATTTTAACCACAACTCCCTTGCTACCCTTTTTTATGAGTTTTCCATTCTATGAGAGTTGATGACTTGAGAAGGTATAGATTTTAACCCTTTCAATTCATATTGAATTCTTTCCAATTCAAATCTCATGAATAATTCATTATAGTTTGTAGAAATTGTACCCAATGTTCTCAACCATTGAATCCCTAAAACAACATATATACCTCCAATGGGAATGTCATACATTGGGATTTCCGAATTATATTCTCTCGTACTTAGTTTAATGTTGTGGAATTTTCCCACATAACCAATACTCCCACCATTAGAAACCAAAAATTGAAAATTTGTCACTGGATATACAAAACAATTGAGGTGCTCTGCTAATATTTTATCAATGAAGTTATGAGTACTACCTGAGTCAATGAGCACTATAACTTTTTTATTCTTAATGTAACCTAC
>SNQJ01S0143523.1:2666-24438 GCA_010110895.2 Picea sitchensis
CATATTTAGATCTAATGGTTCAGATTAAGTCGGGATTTCACTCATCGCGATTTCGACACTCTGGACGTTCGGTGTTTTTGTCACTTCAAATTCCCGATCCTCAACACTCCGTAAAGAAGTCAGATCAACAGTCTAGATCACATCTCTATTCAACGGCTACGATTAAATCGTGATTTCACATATCGCGAATTTGGGATTCCTGATGTTAAAAAACTTTGACATCTCCAACTCTCGATCCCCGAAACTCCGTCAAGGATTACGTCTGCTGACGTCACATGTGTTAAATAACTGCCACGTGTCACCCTGATTCGTGACTTACATGTACTTGGCATGTTGAATCAGTCTGACACTTGTCATTACCTAGTTGTGCCACGTGTTCCTAGTTGACGTGGTTTGCTGACATGAGTTGGATCGACAGTTCAGATGTGATCTTGATTTGACAGATCAGATTACGCCGGGATTTTGCATATCGAGAAATTGGGATTCCTGTTGCATTGTTTATTTGACATTTCCATCACGCGATCCTCGAAACTCCGACAGGGATTCAGATCAATGGTTCAGATGTGATCTTGATTTGATGGCTCAGATTACACCGGGATTTTGCATATCAATAAATCGGGATTCATGTTGCATTGTTTCTTTGACATCTCCAACACGTGATCTTCAAAACTCCGACAGGGAGTCGAATCAACCGTCCATAATCAATCTTGATCTGACAGCTCAGATGAAGTCGTGATTTTTCCTATTGTGATTACACTCACTTCTCCTTTCACTTTAAAGAACATGCAGGTTCTTCTCAATCGAATGGTGGTCAGACCCTATGCTCAGATCTAAGTCCTGAGATCTATCCTCCTCTTCAACGCGCTCTTCTTGTCTTCATTCAGATTTGATGGCCATCGGGAATTCAGAAAGAGATCCAACGAACATAGTTGCTGCTCTTCCCCGATTATCACTGTTGTACTCAAGCCATCACCACTACTGTACTTGCCATCAATGACAAGTATACGCTGCATGTAAATATGCTAACAATCCTCTGCACATTCTTCATGTACTCATGCCATTCGCTGTCTGTTACATATTTGCCAACATCTTCAAATACTAAGGAAATATACCATTTGAAAAATGACTCTTAGATACTAATGAGCAAACACTTAGCATGAAGATTAATAATCTTGAATGCTAATTTGTTCAAAAGTTACAAGGATGGGAATATAAATTTTTATAATGATGATTTCAGGCATGCTAGTAAGGATTGCAATAACTTTTGTTGAATTTCACCAAATGCCACCACATGCGAAATAAGTCATTCTTAGAGATTGTGGATCTATAAGTTGGGGATTACTTGGCAGTGAATGATGTACTCAAATAAGGAAAATATATGTAAACTTGAGTATACTAATAGAGTGACAATACCTACCTAGTAAATTGTCAATTTTCTTGTGGAAAGAAATGAAATTATTATTGAAAAACAATTGATATATTGATGAGAACATGCACTCATAGTATTATTGATCCTTTGCATAATTAGCTTGGGATGACAAACTTAACCAAGTAGATCTGTGTGCTATATGGATGTTTTAATGATAATTCTTACATTAGTTGTGATAGCTGTTATTCCTTGTATATATAATCATGGAAGCTAGTGGATTGATTTTGTTGATGAATCATGATAAGAATGTCCATGATGTTTTATTATTTGCATGCATGATGTGTGGATATAATTATCATATTCATGATGTTATGTTCATATATGGTTCCATTTATTATGTTGATGTAATGTTATATATATTTGATAAATATATGTTGAGGTTATAATATTATGATAATATTTCATGAGGTGATGGCTTGTGGTATTAACATGCAGTTTTTGTGATGATATGTTTTATGATGACATGTGTGACCATGTGGTAATGACAATGATGTTGTATTATCAATATGATATGCATGAGTTATCATGCGGATTTGTTTTTTTGAGATGTCGAGATTATGATTATAACTAATGCATTGGTTGCATGTTCTTAGGTCGTCATTGTTAGGTTATCCAACAGTGGGCCAATTTATTTGATGATATTGTGGGATCCCATACCTACAAAGGAAAATATATACAAAGTAATACTTTATTGGCTAGGGACAACTCAATCAACCAACCTATGGAATTGGTTCCTTTTCCATGTATAGTTCTCGATGGAAATGTGACCATCTTGAGATTGTTGGAGTGCCTGATATTGTAGTTGTGATGCTGAAGTCGCAGAGAAGGGATCAGGTGTTTCTCATCAGTGAGTTTTGCGATTGGAATTTGATGCTTGGGGCTGTGTACCTGAGGGAGTATACGGAGGAAGTTTTTGGTCCAACCTTTCGAGATGCCTTTTTTGGGTGCCTTAGAGCCTTGATAGACTGATATGCCTTGGTATGGTGCCTTAGGTCCATGATAGACCAAGATGAGGTTTGATGCCTTAAATCCCTTATAGACCAAGATGAGGTTTGATGTCTTAAATCCATTATAGACCAAGATGTGATCTAGTTCCTTAGAACACTGATAGATAAACATGAGGTCTAGTGCCTTAGAGCCATGATAGACCAAGATGGATTTTGGTGCCTTAGAGCCTTGATAGAATAAGATGAGGTACAATGCATTAGAGCCTTGATATACCAAGAGGATTTAATCCTGGTTATGAAAGTTGGGAAGAATTTGAGTATGTAGGTTTCCACATTTAGGCATAATGCTAGAAAATTTTCGAGATAAACACTGTTTCATAAGTTTTGAAATGTCCAACTTAAAAATCTGATCACTCGAGCCATATGCATCTCCACCCCTCAATTTATTGATAAAGAAAAAACCCACCTAACCAAAGACCTCATGTCCAATGACTACTCTCGCTCTCAAAGCAACCAAGACTTCCGCTAAAACCACAATCCCAAATAGAAAAAAAAACTTCCTCCTCCTCCTTCCCTCCTCGTGCTCTCATTCCTCTTTCTTATATCTAAGGCACTAACGATCATATTTCTAAAATTTTGGTCAAAAAGAATATTGAAACCCTTTCAAACCCTACAAAACCCTCAAAAATTTATTCATAACTACCAAAGATAACTCTAACTCGATGCCTGGCCCAAGAGTATACCAATTTTTTTTCTCGTATGAAAAATTGTACATAGGTCAAACTGGTAGATCCTTTAAAGCCCGTATTAAAGAGTATATAGTTGATACTACCCACAACTAAATCTCTAAATCAACTATTGCTAAACATTCATTTACATTCAAACACCTAATTTTTTTTGACCAAACTAAAATTTTAGCACCTACCTCTTACTAATCCTCTCACCTCACTTGTGAAGCTCCTGAAATTGAAAAACATCCTAATAATTTTAATAGTGAAGATGAATACTAACTTAGCCAATCTTGGAAGCCTACCATTCATCACCTGGATCATTAAAAATATTTTGTTTAATATTTTTTCACCTAGATATCATTCCTAACCCTTGTTCATATATTTTTCCTTCCTTCCCCTTTAACACCTTAAATTTTATTCCCCTTCAATCTAATGATTATTTATGTTCATCATTTTTCTCATTAATGCTCCGGTCTAACTATTCATTTAATTTTCTTATTTTCCTATTCTTAATTTACTTTGTTAATTTGATTTCCTTCTTTTCCTATTCTTAATTTAGTTTATTGTCCATGGTTCCTACTCATTATAAAATATTATATTTTCAACATTATTAGATTCTTTTTTATTCTTTCACTCTATCAAAACTATCCCAATTTAATAAAAAAATTATTATTTTTGCATTTATTCTCAATTACTAATTATACACTTTATTATATTTTTCTTGTAATCCACCTATTCTATACTTTATTATCTTTTGGTGATTCCTACTCATTATAGAATATTATATTTTCAACATTATTCCATTCTTTTTATTCTTTCACTCTATATCTTCTTAGAGAAACAACTATGAATTTTATTATAAAATAGGTTGTGCATAGGAAAAAACAGCCATGAGATACAAAATTCTAAAATTCTTGGAGGCCTTAAGCAGAAAGTGAACCTTATAGTTCTTCAAGTGGCTCATAATTCCTTCTAAATAAACAAAAAAAAATACTACTATTCTTCCATGTATACATTTTGACAAAGGAAAATAGAATAAATATGACTTTGCACTACATAAACCTGGTCTAGATAAGCTTTAAATCGGTGTCCACCCCACCTGCAACATTTTTTGGAGAATCACATTCAAGATGATGTCTTGCGAGCTGCATGACTTCACAAGAAGCAAATGAACCTGATGATGGAACACGTTGTTGTTGGACTGGAGCGGCTAAAAGGTTGCATTGAGAATTTTTGCAAAGAGAATGAATCTAAGTTGAGTGAGTGTTGATTAACTTTGCACAAAACTATGACCATTTCCTCATTCCTTTTTTCCTCTTTCTCTTGCACTTGACAAGCAAGATGGGCATTTGAGATACGCAGAGACTCCATCTCAACTTGATGTTTCTGCATTTGTTCTTGCAATTTTTCCACCTTACAATCAATGCAGTCACAAGGAATATGACTTCGACACCACATGTATGGAGGGGCTCTGAAGCAAGAATAACTTATCCATAAGAGAAATTGTAGATGGAAACCAATGGAATGAGAGCTTACCCAATATTCCAGATATTCCCAATTTCCATTTGTATCCTTGTTGTTACATTGATCATACTCCCAATTTGGAACGACCAAGAGAACCCTTGAAATGTGAGAGGATGGTGCCATACAAAGTAATAATGGGGCATAAAGATAACATTGAAAGAACCTAAGATCATGATGCACCCTCCGTGTGAGCTGAGATGCTAAAGGAGTTGAGGGGAATGATTCCAGAGATTCTAAACATGAGCGAAGATAAAATCCCATATGGAGCCATCAATTCATTTGGGGTTGATTTAATTACATTCACGCAGGATAGATTAACATGTGGTGATAAGAGGTGAGGCCTCGTGTCATGGGTATAGGGGGGAATCTTATGCCTTGATGAAATGATTAACCTTAATAAGGATGGGATATAGGGTCACATCCCCTCCTAATCCTTTATGTTCTAAAGTTAATACTCTAATTCGACACATTCTAATGGAACTTATTTTTTTTTTTGCAAAATTGCATTATTGGATTTCGGAAGGTGTATGACTGATATTTCCTTGTTGATTTTCATGGTGCTATGTGCCAATTGTTTTTCCACTTTAGCCAGACTATCTTCCTTCTGATTTTTCCTTCTATAGATGTGATAATAGTCCACGGATTTAAATTTTTTCTCTGTGATCATGATCCTTTGATTAGTGAACTTTGAATTTGAACTAAAATATTTGATCTAAAGGAAATCTATCATGTTGGAGTAGTGAAACTATGAAGTTCTGAACAAAGATTAAAACTTGAATACTCTAGAAACTATTGTTGAATTTATTTCTAGGAATACCAAAATTTGAAAAACTCTAAAACTCTCTAAAATTTTTAAATATGGAAAGAGAAAATCTATTTGACTAAGTAATGCAAAGAACTGACTTTTTGCAGTCTAAACATAGTTTTGTTGTTGAGAAATCAAAGGATGGAACACTAAAATTTTTGAACAGACACTTTTTGGACAAATCCTACTATTTATTAAAACACTTGAATTATGTTCGCTGGATCACTAGTTTTCAAACAAAATTCTTGCACAACTACACCAGTAAAATGGTTTTCACATACTCCACTTTTATTTTTCTTTACTTTGTATTCTCTCTCTCTCTCTTTGACGCAGGAGCATCATCAGCAAGCCTACATGGAGAGAAAACTCAGCGCCTTAGCGCGCCATTGAATCATTTCAAAATTTCAACCGCCGATGTTTCCTGCAAATCTTCTTTTTTTGAAATGATTGGAAATTGAAGAAGATCAAATTCTTGAAGCTAAATGATCATGAGTGATCTGGGAGTTTCACTCCTAGTCTTGAATGTAACGAAAATTAAGTAGCAGTTAGTTTTTCTAGAGTAGACGAGTAGTTGGGGGGAACCCTAAGAACCCTTTGAAATAAAAAGAGGTTTTGTATGCCCGAATGAGGCTGTTGCAAGTTAGTAGGAGGTTACTGTGATTTAGTTGTTGTTGAAATTTCAGTTATTGTTTTATCATAACTATAGCCATTTACATTTTAATGAATATAACGGAGGAAAATTGATCCAATGCATGGTGTTGCTACTGTTTACAATTCCCTGTTATTTTGTTTTCATGAATTAATGAGTTGTGTTGTTGAGTATATGAAACTGTGAAGTGTTTAGTTAAGTGTCATTTATTCTCTTCATTGAGTTGATGCAAGGTGTGCATACAGTCCGCAAGGAGTGCGTTGACAAAGTCTAGTTTGACTCAGGAGCTCAGTAGAGATAGCGCGGAACTTTCCCTTTGCAAGGAGTGCAAAGTGACTTTTGCAAGGTGTGCACAGTCGTCCGCGAGAATTTAAGTCTTGCGTGAGAATCTACTGCAAGGAGTGACAGAGTCTGTTTCGACTCATAAGCTCAGAAGAGATAGCGTTAACTTTCCATTTTCAAGGAGTGCAAAGGGAATGTTGCAAGGTGTGCATAGTCACCCGCAAGAAACTAAGTCTTTCATAAGAATTTGTTGCAAGGAGTGCATAGACACAAAATCCAACTAAGTGTCAAATTAACCCTCTAAGGAGTCAAAGGGTTCGAAGGAGAAAGCTCACGAGAGATAGCGGGAGGAATCTTCAAGGGAAACAAAATTATGAAGATTTCACTAGTCATCGACTAAGATCCATCCAAGAGGGAGTGGGATCATTCCAGATCATCATATTTGAGAAAAGTGCATGAGCTTTAGCCTCTATGTGCATGTAGAGAGAGAAAAGTCGCGAAGAGCTGAAGTAGATCCTGACTGTTGGTCACCAGGGGATACGTGTCAACAGATCTATGGCTTCGGGAAAAATCACTTCGAAGATTTCAACAAAGAATTGAAACTCCTGAAACCCGAAATCCGAAGTGAATCTGCACCGTCAGATCCAGAGGGACGCGTGGCGACGGATCGTGAGCTCCGGGAAAAAGCGAGCGTGGGGAAGTTGAGATTTGAGATATTTGAACCACGAAGGTCCGAAGTGAATCATAGTCATCTGATTTAGGAGAACACGCGGAAAAAATCCATGGACTCCGGGTAAAGACCCGAAATAAATCATATCCTTCAGATTAAGGAGGAAACGCGATGTAAATCTGTGGACTCCGGGTGAAGACCTGAAGTGAATCTTAGTTGTTTGATTCAAGAGGACACATGACCAATATCCATGCACTTTGAAGGAAAGTGAGTGGGTAGGAGTTGAGAAACCCGAAGTCCAAAGATCCGAAGAAATTGAAGTCGTCGATATGTAGGAGACATCCGTCAATAGATTGTGAGTTTCAGGTGAAAGCATTGTGGAGAAAGTAAGGTTTGAGAGTTGAAAACTCTGAAACCTGAATTGGCGAAACAAATCACGGCCGTTGATTTGAAAAGGGCACGTATCAACAGATCGTAGAGATCTAGGAATACATGATCCGAAGAGAAGGAAGGAAAGGAGGAAAATCTGAATCGTTGATCAAGAGGCCCCATCCGAGATCGCGAGATCAATGGTCATGCAATATTGTAGGGACAAAAATTACTCAGACTTTAAAAATTTGAGAGTGGGCTGCAATCGAAACCACGATATTGCAAAAGGGACGCGTGGTGATCGAGAGTGAATTGCGAAGAGAAAAGTGGGTTGATCCCAAACCACTCTTGACCGCGCCTGCAATCATGTGTTTACGTGAAGACATAGCCCTAGGTCACATACGGGAGAGGGATAAGGAGAGAGGAGCTTGCACATGAAATTTGAGATTTCAGCAACGTGAAGGAAGAGGTCGTGGGTGCCATAGAACCTACACCAGAGGACTGAAAGGTCCTTTGCTAAATCGTAAAGTGAGACTGGTAAGGTTTCAGGGAGCCAATTCAACTCAGAATTGAAGATCCTTGACTGAATGGTCATGAAGCCCTTAGGAGAGAAGGGGGGTCTACATCAAGTGGTATCAGAGCCTGATTTCGTTTATAGATTTCAGGCGAAGGAGACAAAGGAGATAGTCTGATACCATTAAGTGGTATCAGAACCTAAAATTGTTTCAGGAAATGAAGAAGAGATTGAAGGTGTACTCTGTGTGTGAGAGACAATCAGCACAATGCCATTGAGGAGATGTGTGGAACCACCTTTATCCAATCACACTGTAGAAAGAGAAATGCGAGAGATTCATGCAATATTAGAGGCGATGTAGGTAGCGCAGAGGAGAGAACTTGATGTTGGGGACCTCAGTGATGCAGAAAGTGAAGAAGTAGAAGTTGAAGAAGCCACAGGGGAAAATGTTACCAAGGAACGCTTGTTGAGAGTGGTTGTTAGATTGGGAGATAGAGCCAAGATAAAGATCCCAATGTATGAAGGCAATTTGGATGCTGAAGAGGTACTGGATTGAATAAGATCCATGGACAAATATTTCGATTATGAAGATGTCGATGAGGAGAAAAAGGTGAGACATGCTGTCACCAGACTGAAAGGACATGCAACACTGTGGTGGGATGAACTGCAGACTAAGAGAAGGAGCAAAGGAAAACAAAATATAATTAATTGGAACAGAATGGTAGCCAAGTTGAAGGCTAAATTCATGCCCAAAGATTATCAAATAAATCTATTTAGGAAGTTGTTGAACCTGAGACAGAAGGGTATGACAATATAAAAATACACAGAGGAGTTCTACAAGATGAATATCAAGACTGGACAATGAGAGAAGGATGAGGAAAAAGTTTCCAAGTACATAAATGGCCTGAGGTATGAAATCCAAGATGAGATCAACATGATGTCAGTGAGGACAGTAGAGGATGCTTATCATATTGCTCTGAAGGAAGAGCAGAAGTTGGCCAGGAATCAGAGTCAACAAAATAGAGGTAGAAGCCCAAGCAAAGGCAAGGGAATTTTCCATGATAAGACGCATAAATCCAAGGATGGGACTAAGAAACCACACAGTCACTCAGAAAGAGGAGGAAGTTCCCAAGGAAGACAAGGTGGTGGAAGAAGTTCTTCTAGAGGAAGAGGAAGAAGCAGAGGAGGAGAAGTAAGGTGTTATTCCTGTGGAAATACATGACACATGCCTTGGGAATGTCCCAAGAGAAAGAAATAAGGAGGAGGCGAAGCTCACATTTCAGAATCACATAAAAGGAATGTTGAAGCAAAACGTGCAGAGGATGGAACATCCCTGATGTTGAGGAAGGTTCTCTTAAAACCAGAGGTAGTAATTGAAAAGCCAGTGCAGAGGAACAGTATATTCAAGACAACTTGCAAGACTAAAGACAGAGTATGCAAGGTGATAATTGATAGTGGGAGTACTGATAACTTAGTATCCATAGAAATGGTGGAGAAATTGGAGCTAGAGACAACTGCACATCCAAATCTGTATAAAGTCTCATGGTTGCAGAAAGGACACCAGGTAATGGTCACTAAACAATGCCTTGTTGAATTTAAGATAGGAGGATATAGAGATGAAACTCTGTGTGATGTGATTCCCATGGATGTATGTCATGTTTTGTTGATAAGACCATGGAATTTTGATAGAAATGTTATTCATGATGGGAGAAAAAATACTTACACCTTGGAGAAGAATGGTAGGACACACATGTTGTTGCCAATAGGGGAGAAGAGACTAAAAGAGGAAGCCAACACAAGAATACTTCTCATGAGTGGGAAGGAACTCCTAAGTGAAGTCAATAGGGGACAGGAGATGCAGTTTGTTGTGGTGAGGAAACGTAGATTTGTCCTTACAAGTAATTCGATGGATGATTTGTCTGAAGAAGTTCGAGAGTTGTTGGATAATTTTTCTGACATAGTAGTGGATGAGTTTCCTAACTCATTTCCACCCATCAAAAGTATCAACAATCATATTGATTTGATACCAGGAGCAAGCCTTCCAAACAAAACAACATACAGATTGACCCCTCAAGAGAATGAGGAGGTAAAGAATCAAGTCCAAGATTTGTTAGACAAGGGTTTGGTCAGATAAATCTTGAGTCCATGCGCAGTACCAACTCTGTTGAGTCCAAATAAGGATGGAGGATGGATAATGTGTACATACTCAAGAGCCATAAACAAGATCACCATCAGGTATAGATTTCATTTTCCAGGAATGGATGACTTAATGGATTGTTTAAGTGGAGCAAATTTCTTTTCTAAGATAGATTTGAAAAGTGGATATCACCAGATAAGGATGAGAGAAGGTGATGAGTGGAAAAATACTTTAAGACAAACGAAGGATTGTATGAGTGGCTTGTTATGCCATTTGGCTTAACAAATGCCCCAAGTACTTTTATGAGGTTGATGAATGAAATATTGAAAGATTCATTGGCAAGTTTTTGGTTGTATATATGGATGATATACTGGTATTTAGCAGGACTAAAGAGGAGCATTTGAGACACCTGACCTTAGTGATGAGGAGACTACAATAGGAGAAGATGTTTATAAATATGAAGAAGTCCTCTTTTATGAATACAGAGCTCATTTACTTGGGTTTTGTGATCTCTTCAAATGAATTGAAGATGGATCCAAAGAAGATGAAAGCAATCAAATAATGGCCATCACCAAGGATTATGTTTGAAGTGAGAAGATTCCATGGATTAGCAAGTTTATATAGGAAGTTTATTAGATATTTCAGTGGAATTTGTGCACCAATGATGGATACAATGAAGAAGAGGCACACATATTTTAAATGGACAGAGGAGGCTGAGAGGAGCTTCAATATATTGAAGGAGAAGATAACAAAATAACCAATTTTGGTCTTGCCAAATTTTGGGAAGACATTTCAAGTGAGATGTGATGCAAGTGGAGTTTCAATTGGAGTAGTCTTGAGCCAAGATAATAAACTATTTTCATATTTCAGTGAGAAGATGAATGAGGCTAAGAGAAAGTACTCCACATATGATAAAGAATTTTATGCTATAATTCAAGCCTTGAAGAAATGGATGCACTACCTTGTTCCAAAGGAATTTGTCTTGTATAGCGATAACCAATATTTCCAATTCATAACCAGACAAGAAAAATTGAATCAGAGACATGCAAAGTGGATTGAGTTTATGTAGAATTTTCCTTTTGTCATAAAACATATTTCTGGAAATGCTAACAAGGTTTCTGATGCATTGAGCAGGAGATGTTTGATTTTGCAGGAGTTTCAGGTGAAGAGATTAGGGTTTGAAAACCTTAAGGAAATGTACAATGATGATCCATATTTCAAGGAAGCATACGAAGCATGTGAAAATCCTGTGCTGAAAGACAAGAGACAATGGACAGAGTATATGATACAAGATGGATTGTTGTTCAAGGGTAATCAATTGTGCATACCAAAATGCTCAATGAGGGATAACCTTTTGAAGGAAAAGGATAGTGGAGGATTGGCTGGACATTTCGGCCATGATAAAACATTTGCATAGTTGAACAATTCATACTATTGGCTAGGTATGAGAACATAAGTGATAAATTTTATGAACAGATGTAGAATCTGCCAAAATGCAAAGGGAAAAAGACAAAACAATGGATTGTAACAACCATTGCCAGTACCAGAGAGTCCTTGGGATGCAATAAGCATGGATTTTGTGTTGGGACTACCAAGAATGCAAAGAGGATGTGATTCCATATTTGTGGTAGTGGATAGATTTTCAAATTTGGCACACTTCGTCCCATGCCAGAAGACTAGCGATGCAACACATGTTTCAAATTTATTTTTCAAGGAAGTTGTTTGTCTTCATGGATTACCTAAAAGTATTGTCTTAGACAGAGATACCAAATTCGTTGGTCATTTTTGGAGAACACCGTGGAAGAAGTTGGGGACAAATTTTTCCTTCATCTCAGCTTATCACCCTCAGAATGAGGTGGTGAACACAAGTTTGGGGAACTTATTGAGGATTCTAGTAACTGAGAATCAAAATCAGTGGGATCAGATTCTGCCACAAGCAAAATTTGCATACAATGACTCACCAAAAAGGAGCATTAGAAAGAGCCCATTCCAAATAATGTATGGGATGCAACCAAGAGGAGTAGCCGAGTTGAGAGACTTGGAATAGAGCGAGATTAGAATCATTGGAGCAGAAGATTTTGTTGTAGAAATGCAGAAGCTCCATAGCCAGATCAGAGAGTAGTTGCATAACTCTAGCCAAGAGTACAATCACAGAGTTGATCAACATCGTAGAGAACTTCAATTTGAAGTAGGAGATCAGGTTCTAGCACATCTAAAGAAGGAAAGGTTAACAATGGGAACATATAACAAGTTGAAGATGAAGAAGATATGACCATGTAAGATGTTAAGGAAGTTTGATGCAAATGCCTATGAGATTGAGCTACCAGATGATGTGGGCATATCACCCATATTCAACATATCAGACTTGTATCCTTATAGAGGAGATGAAATAGGAGAAACAAAAGATCAGAAAGAGATTCAATGGGAAAAACAAATGCCTGTAGCTGAAAATCCACAGATGGAGAAGATCGTTGATCAAAGGATTGACAAGAAGACCAGGAGGAAGACCTATTTTGAATATTTTCTCAAGTGGAAGGGACACCCGATAGAATATGCCAGTTGGGAAAATGAAGTTGATATCCAGAAGCATGGGAAGTCAGTGCAGGAGCTCATGGATAGGATTCCATGAATTTTTGGCTAGAGGAGTATGATGTAGGAGCATTGTCAACAAGCCTATGTGGAGAGACAACTCATCACCTTAGCGCATTGTTGAATCATTTCAGAATCTCAACCGCTGGTGTTTCCTGCAAATCTTCTTTTTTTGAAATGATCGGAAACTGAAGAAGATCAAACACTTGAAGCTAAATGATCACGAGTGATCTGGGAGTTTCACTCCTATTCTTGAATGTAATGGAAATTAAGTAGCAGTTAGTTTTTCTAGAGTAGATGAGTAGTCGGGGGGAACCCTAAGAACCCTCTGAAATAAATAGAGGTTTTGTATGCCTGAATGAGGCTTCTGCAAGTTAGTAGGGGGTTACTGCGATTTAGTTGTTGTTGAATTTTTAGTTATTGATTTATCATAGATGTATCCATTTACATTTTAATGAATATAACAGAGGAAAATGGATCCAATGCATGGTGTTTCTACTATTTACAATTCCCTGTCATTTTGTTTTCATGAATGAATGAGTTGTGTTGTTGAGTATATAAAACTGTGAAGTGTTTAGATAAGTTTCATTTGTTCTCTTCGTTGAGTTCATGCAAGGTGTGCATACAGTCCGTAAGGAGTGTGTTGACAGAGTCTGGTTTGACTCAGGATCTTAGTAGAGTTAGCGCAAAAGTTTCCCTTTGCAAGGAGTGAAAAGTGACTGTTGCAAGGCGTGCATAGTTGTCCGTGAGAATTTAAGTCTTGCGTGAGAATTTACTGCAAGGAGTGATAGAGGTTGTTTCGACTCATAAGCTCAGAAGATATAGTGTTAAATTTCCATTTACAAGGAGTGCAAAGGGACTGCTACAAGACATGCACAGTTGCCCGCAAGAAACTAAGTATTGCGTAAAAATCTGTTGCAAGGAGTGGACAGATCCAAAATCTGACTAAGTGTCAAAGTAACCCTCTAAGGAGTCAAAGGGTTCATAGGATAAAGCTCACGAGAGATAGCGGAAGGAATATTCAAGGGAAACAAAATTCTGAAGATTTCACTAGTCATCGATTAAGATCTGTCCAAGAGGGAGTGGGATCATTCTGGATCGTCAGATCTGAGCAAAGTGCATGAGCTTTAGCCTCTATGTGCACGTAGAGAGAGAAAAGTCATGAAGAGATGAAGCAGATCCTAACCATTGGTCACCAGGGGATACGTGTCAACATATATGAGGCTTCGGGAAAAATCACTTTGAATATTTCAGCTGAGAATTGAAACTCCCGAAACCCGAAATCCGAAGTGAATCTAGACCGTCAGATCCAGAGGGATGTGTGGTGATGGATCGTGAGCTCTGGGAAAAAGAGAGCATGGGGAATTTGAAATTTGAGATCTCCGAACCTCGAAGGTTCGAAGCAAATCATAGTCATTTGATTTAGGATAACACGTGACAAAAATCTGTGGACTCCGGGCAAAGACCCAAAATAAATCATAGTCGTCATATTAAGGAGGACATGCGACATAAATCTATGGACTCTAGGTGAAGACCTGAAGTGAATCTCAGTCGTTCGATTCAGGAGAACACGTGACCAACATCCACACACTTTGAGGGAAAGTGAGAGGGTATGAGATGAGAAGTACGAAGTCCGAAGACCCGAAGAAATCACAATCGTTGATCTACAGGAGACATGCGTCAATAGATCATGAGTGCCGGGTGAAAACATTGCTGAGAAAGTAATGTTTGAGAGTTGAAAACTCTGAAACCCGAATTGGCGAAACAAATCAGGACCATTGATTCGAAAAAGGAACACGTAAACAGATCACAGAGATCTAGGAAGGCGTGATCCGGAGAGAAGGAAGGAAAGGAGGCATATCTGAACCGTTGATCGAGAGGCCCCACTCGAGATTGTGAGATTAATGATCATGCAGGATTACGGGGATAGAAAGTACTCGGACTTTAAAAATTTGAGAGCAGGCCGTAATCAAAACCATAGTATTGCAAAGGGGACATGTGGTGATCGTTAGTGAATTGCGGGGAGAAAAGTGGGTTGACCCCAAAACACTACCGACCACACCCGTAATCGTGTGTTTACGTGAAGACATAGCCCGAGGTCACATACGAGAGAGGGCTAAGGAGAGAGGAGCTTGGGCCTGAAATTTGAGATTTTAGCAGCACGTAGGAAGAGGTCGCGGGTGCCATACAACCTGCACTAGAGGAATGAAAGGGCCCGTGTTAAATCGTAAAGTGAGACTAGTAAGGTTCCAGGGAGCCAATTCGGCTCGGAATTGAAGATCCTTAACTGGGAGGTCGTGCATCCCTTAGGAGAGAAGGGGGTTCTGCATCTGTGTGTGTGTGTGTGTGTGTGTGTGTGTATAATGGGGAAAGAAAGATCAATTTGAGACAAGAGCAGGGGTAGGTAGGATTTCAATTACTCATTATCTCCAACTGTGGTTGTTGAAGCAAATTATGGACAAATTCTTCTATATTTGAAGGATTTCGATATAACCTTATTTTATGCCCATTTGCTAGAAAATAAATTCCCTTCCCATCAATAGTTTTTATTTTAACTGATCCATTATAAAAAATTGTGTCTATCTCAAATGGTCTTAACCAAGGAGTACTAAGATTTCCTTTAAATTTTTAAAATTTGGAATCAAATAAGAGGGTCGAGTCACCTAGTTTGAATTTCTTCTTTTTGATGAACTTGTCATGCCATTTCATTCTTTGTTGTTGGATGATATTGGTATGTTGAATTGCATTCTATTGAATCTCATCTAATTCATTGAGTTGTTTTATCCTTTGTTAATGATATTCTGAGAGATTCATTCCTAGCTTGGTTGTTGTCCTGAAAGTATTGATTTGGAACTCAATAGGCACTAAAAATTGTTTACCATAGACAAGCTCATATGGTGTATGCTTGGTTTTATTTGTCCATGTTTTCCGGTGTGCCCAAAGCGCCTCCAGAAGTCAATCTGCCCAACACTAATGATGTAGATGAACAATCTTGGTTAATATGGATTCAAGAACTTTATTTGTGGATTCTACTTGCCTGTTGGATTGTGTATAGTATGGGGAAGACTTATGATGCTTGATATTGTATTGATCTATGATGATATGGACAAGTTTTGATGTGAATTGAGTGCGTTGATTTGTAACAATAATTTTTGGGACACTAAAACAAGTAAATATATCCTCAAATAAAAATACAACAACTTCCTCAGTGGCATGCAAAAAACATTTAAATTCTACCCATTTAGTGACATAATCAATACATACCATAATATACCTCTTTTTTCTAGACATTGGAAAGATAGGTCCCACGAACTCTAGAGCCCATTTTTCTAATGGATTTATGAGTATCTGAGGTTGTAGAGGAATTTTGTCTTCTTGCACTAGTCACCCCATCCATTGAAAAATATCACATCTTTTGACATACTTCTTAGAATATTTGAAAAGAGTAGGTCAATAATACCCTAGATAAAGGAATTTGTATGTGGTTCCTTTATCAGAAAAAAATCCTCCATATGGCTCATCATGTCATGCCTTCTGTTATAACCCTAAATTTCACCATACATGCATACCTAGCATCAAGCCATCTCACTTGCTATTTTTTCCAAGCCATCACTGAGAAGCTCTTCTTAAAAAACCACATTTTTGAAGATGTACGCACCTTGCACCATTATTGCCCATGTACACACACTTGCTGCACCACTACAACTCGCGTACGTATGCCAGTTGCACCATTACAACCCGCGTATACTCACAAAATTTGTAAAAATTAAAAAGTTGCAAGGAATTCGTTGAGATTACAGGCTATTGGGTAGTTTTCCAACTGTCCTACCGCCTATAGATTGTCACCCAACCGAATAACCATACTTTTTGTCATATAAAAGGAGGTTTTTGGGTCTCATTCCAAAGCTAAGTATAAGAACAATGAGACTTTTCCCATTTCACTTTCCCCCCTTGCCCCAAGAATTTGCAGCCACATTGTGAGTTTTGAGCCAGAATTCCCTATTCTTGCCTTTTTCCTCCATTGCAAGCCTAATCCATTCCCTAGAGAGAAATGAAGAGGAGAAAGATACGTGGAAGTACAGTTGGAGATTGGTGAAGAGGAGCCCGGACTAGGTTCGAGGAGAATTCGTTGATATCATTGTAAGTAACTTTGTGAGATTAATAAAAATGAATACATTTTCTATCCCGAATATGATGTGTTCAATATTTATGTTTGATTTATATTTGATTATGATATCTAACTCACTAATTCATATATGAGATGCATGTTTGTATTTATTTGTTTGTCTATTTATGAATACATATCGGCCTTGGGAGGATACTTGTAGTCGAGGAACAACTGAACATAAAAGAATCGACACCGGACGCAGAGTTTAAGGTAGAGTTACCAGATCTTTTTACCTTGTGTTTTATGCATGAATGTGGGGTGCATTTGGGGTAGTTGTTAAAGAGTAGGAGACTTTAGACGGTTATATTTTCCTACATGTTCAACCTTAGTGTAGTCCATAGGGGGGTTTTCCTGCTATAGTGATATTGAAGACCATACTAGGGAAGCCTCTAGGGTTTTTAGGGGATATCATTTTTGGTGTTTTAATTGGTTTTGATTACCTTTTTGAGTTTTCTGTAAGTTGTTGTGTCTTTAAGGGATTCTGGTCTTCCATACCAGTACTCCATGCCTTGTCATCCTTGACTGTTAGTTTTCTTTTTGAGAAGTTACAGAGGTGTATGCGGCTTGTAGTGGGTCTGCACGCATACATACACTTCCTACCTTTGGACAACCCACCTACATACACATGCTTCTTAAGTGTCAGTAGCATGCCTGTGTCAAGAAAGTATTTCTTCAAGAAGAGGCAGTCAACCTCTTCCCTGATTGAAGTCATACTTCTCAGGGGTTTTCTTGATCTAGTCCTTGTCTCTATTGTTACAGTCTTTAGCCTAGGTTTGACGTCAGTTATCTTATCCGTTTCAAGATTTCTTGTGTTTTCTTAGTAAGGGTTTGAGACGAGTTTGTGAGTCTTTTCTGATCAGTTTGTTTAGTATTGTCAGTGACTCATTGCGATCTGCAGTAGACCTGAAGTTAGTTTTTGGTCTTCTCTTGTCTTCACTTTTTCCCTTTCACTTGCTTTAGAAGAAAAAAAAAAGAAGTTATTTCAAGTTTCTTATTTTGAAGCACAAAAAAAAAAAGATTTCATTTTTTTGTTTGGTAAGTAGTTAGGTTAGTTGTCTTTGCTTATCAGGAGAAAGAGTGCTTTCTTAAGTTCTTTACTGAATTCTTAGAACACTTAAGTAGCTCGTAGTTGAGTGAAATCTTGTTTTGGGTTTTTCTTTTAAAAKATCTTAGAAAAGTAGTTACAAAAAGTTKGTTAAAGAGTGTAAATTTGCAAATCTTTATTTGTCAAAAAGAAGTAGTTTGCTTTTAGTTTCATTTAATGCACTTATMTTTCGTCTCTTAAAATACACCACTAGTTTCATTTCCATTTCCTTGACTTTAAGACAAACCACTTAAAATTAATGTTTAATTAAGATTTATTAGACTTTATGTTTGTAAGGTCCATTAACTAGTCTAGGCTACAAACTTGATTTGGGTTGGAGAGGAAACTCTTCAAGGCTATAAAAAAAAACATACGAGTCTATGCTAGGGAGTGTAAAAAGTCCAGTAAATGTGAAAGTTATCTAGGACCCCCCTCTAACACACGGGCTAAACATGAGGTCACGTGTGGAAAGGTAGCGGAGATAACCCCTCCAAATCCAGACCAAGCGTAGTGGGGAACACATATAGAGGACATGTCTTGGGATTCTGTTGATCGCATTTGCCACGAAGCTTCATGGGTCTTGAATTCGTTCGAGGTCCTCAATCCTTTTCTAGAACACTTTCTTTCGATACCCTCAATAGGTTTTGGGCTTGATACCCTGCTCATTGTGGTCCACCCAACTGTCGACTGTACCCGCCTGGTAACTGTTCACGCGTTGGAAACCTAGTTGCCTTTATTTTAGTGACTTACACAGGTGACTTTGGGGGTATACCGTAGTACCTAGGACAGACATCGGGCCACGCTTTGCAGAGTATACCTGGAGGGTGCTTCCGTATTCAAGTTGCACTTGCACCGGTAAGTTTCTCTAGTGGTGGCTGGTGTAACTGTTCTTCCAACTAGCTAGTGGTTTGATTTCTTTATCTCATAGGAAATATTTGTAGCGTGTGCTGGTTTTCAACGTTAGTAAAATCCCTAGTGTGTCTTTTATCTTCTCACAAAGTGGAATATCAAGAGCTTCGTCAGTCGTGAAGGCTTTAGGGCCTGTCACCAGTTGAATTGGATACACCCCCGCCACCGCGAAGGTGAAGACTTGACTAGCAAGGGTCATTTGAGGCGACCGGGCCGCAGGAAACTGTACCCGATCCATCCCTGAGAAGAGAACATTCAAATTCAGAGGAGCCTACCATTTTTGAACTTAGAGAGGAAGCTCTCATGCCATATAACTCTCCAGTCACTGACTTGTCAACACCCATCATAGTACAAGTTGTCCCTTCAAGGGTAACTCATCGCGAGCACCAAATAGTCTTGCAAGCAACGATGGAAGAAAACGATGCTACTTCGTGAGGGAGTCCTCACACTCCCTCTATGTCTTCCACTACAGGGGGCATTCCACCTCCTAACCCACCTTCGCCGGTCGGGACCACCATGGTCTCTACCGCCTCTACTTCGGGCAGTGGTCTGATTCCGTCTTTGGCAGCGATCACTGCTCCATTCACCCAGAGTGTGACAAGCCCTTCATTCTCATATGGGATGCCTGGATTTGATACAAAATCTATCCTATCCTACTCCACCCTACAAACCTTGGGTCTGGGGAAGGGAGCTCTAACGCTCCTTTGCATGGGTCCATGGGGGGAACCTTAGACCCCTATAACGCTTTCCCTTACGGTGAGGGTCACATACCTCCGTTGCCCCCCTTGCTAGGTGATGCTCCCCAGTAGCCCGCCTGGATGAACATGAACTATAGATTTTTCGGAGCAGGTAGTCAAGGAATTTCTTCCAACACCACGCCGGTGGGTTCTTTTCTGTTCTCTTTGTTCGACACGTTTGGTAACAACTCATTCTTGTTAGTTGTCGTCTTGGTCGAGGGTAACCATGGTTTTTTATCACAAAATCTTGTGCAGGGTACTATTCCTGCACAGGGGGAAAACACCTCTCAAGGACCCTATAATCCATGATAGGGATCAATCCCCTCGTCAGGGATACTGACCGGGGAAAACCCCTTCCATGACCAATGGAACCCCGGGCAAGGCTTAGTACCTATGCATGTCAAATCGGTAGGGGAAACCCTTTCTATAACCTTTGGAACACAACATCGGGAGCAATCCCTTCTCATACCTCAATGTCCAATAGCGGGACTCAGCCAATGAAGTCTAAACAAGCGCAGTATCCGTACGCTGGCCATGACCATGGTTTTAACCATAACCCTGGTCAACAACATAACTTTTCTTGGCAACCTGGTGCCAGCCAAATTCCAGGCTCCTTTTCTTCTGTACATACTCAACAAACTATGCTACATTTTCTGGAGACATTGCATTTTCTAGACTTGTCAATATTGTTAAACGACCCAATCTGTCACGATCTGTGTTGGCCCCCTGTGTCGACCAAGTTGCCCTCAAACATTCCAAAGTTCAAAGGTAAGCCTAACGAATATCCAGGCGATCATGTGACCACCTTTCACCTATGGTGCTCATCCAACTCATTGAGAGACGATTCCATCCAGTTGTGTTTGTTTCAAGGAAATCTTATCGGGAGTTATGTGAAATGGTACATCAAGCTCGACCGCTCAAGATACTCTACTTTTGGAGAATTGGCAATGGTTTTTCTAAACCATTTTCAATTACCTGTGAGATACGATGGGGGCACCGAGTTGCTGACCAACTTTGAGCAAACAAAGGTTGACCATATCTCAGATCACATTTGAGAATGGCAGCGTCAGGAGAGTTTGATAAAAGTACCAGTTCCACCAGCATTCCTGCTGGAGTGGTTTCTTAAGTCTTTGGTACCACAATTATCTAAAGACGTAGCAACGTCGAGAGTGTTTTCTGAGGAATAAGTGATAATGAGAGCTCAATAGCTAGAATTGATATACTCTCAGTTTGGTTTAATTTACAAAGTTTTTCTAGATGCTCCACGGTCCATTCTTGACAAGACCAGACAGAAGTCTGGACCACATGCCGATGGTATCATTGGTTTAGCACAAGCGAAGCCCGCTGATCAACTGTCGAATAAATTCCAACAGTTGTTAATATAGAAGACAACGACCAACCAAACCATTGGTTCGACTGCTCCCCCTACTCAAATGTCGGATGTACACAGTGTGCAATCGACAAACCCAAAGGCCAACCAACAGGTTGACGGAAAGAAGAAACAACGAAAGAAGGGTAAGGGGGATAAGAAACCCACCAATAATGTTGGCAGGGGAAACACAAAAAAAATAATTTGGAAGTATCCATGTAACCTTTGCACGGAATAACATCCAACTCACCAGTTCCCTCAGCTTGCGGAGGCCCAAAATTTACTGGCGCAACAACAACCTATTGTGTTAACAAACTCATTTCCACATGGGAAAAATTTAACTCAAGCCTCTGCGAACGCGGATGGGGGCAGTCAGGGACCCCCTTTGTTGTCTAGTAATCCCTCGACCTCGAATGTTTATATGTTGGAAGGTGATGCCCATATAGAGACTAGGACACATGATTGTGGAATGCCAAACACTTATGAGAAGGGTAAAGAATCCAAAAACCCATATGTTCCTCTCTAGATAGAGAAGAAGTTGGGATAAACAATGACACGAATCCCGAAAGGGGCATTCAAAAAAGATTCCCACAATACAAATGCGAGGGCCGCCCAGAACTATTCTGTGGTGGAGGTTTTGTCACAAACCCCTTGCACAATGTCTTCTTTGGAGGTCCTCCAGAGCTTCCCTTGACAGAGAAAGGCTATGTTAGCTTCCTTAGGATCTTCTCAGACTTGTAATCCGGGAACGATCATTCTTGATGTTGAGTTTTGTACCTTGGGAGGTGTTCCCCATGTGCTTGTGACCTCCTTAGCACATGTGGGATGGACATTACACTTTGTACCTTGTACTTTTTTC
>SNQJ01S0143524.1:0-24478 GCA_010110895.2 Picea sitchensis
GTGTGAGATTTTGATTGAGTTGCTATGTACCAAGACACCCCAAATATATTTTCTATGCACCAATACACCTCACCTAACCTTAAAGTAGTTGAAAATACTTTGAATAATGTATATGGGTTATCACACATAGGACAAGAACATGTAGTTGAACTATGCAACATTGTAGCAGTACATGCTGCTCATTTAGCAGGAGCTGGAATTGTGGCCATACTTAAGTAATTAGGGAGATATGTCGTTGAAGACACAAGTAAAATGAGAATTTTTGTGGCAATTGATGGATATTTGTATGATCACTATCCACTTTTCAGACATAAGATGCAAAGTGTTGTTAAAGAATCTCTTGGAAATCAATTTTTGGAAACTGTGATTTTAGAACTTTCAAATGATGGTTCACGTATTGGAGCTACTCTTATTGCTGCATGTAATTCAAGGTATTCAAAGAAATCTTGATGTAGATACTATAGACATTTATGTAGTCAAAGTACATTATGGAAATTGTTTTCTACCGTAGCCACATAAGTCTAATAAATTGACTTGTGATATAAAGAAACTAACTTTTGAGTTCTCTCTCAAGCATATGGCTCCCAAGAAAAATGTTTTTTCTTGATAGAGGCTTAGTGTATAAGTATATTCAAGAGTTTCCAACTCATGATCTTTGCATGGGTAATAATTGCAGGACACAAACTGTGTAAATTCAAATTTAAAGTGCAAATGTTTGTGTTTATAATTACACAACAACCAAATCCATGATCAACTTAGTTAGTTCTGTCTCCAATGCCAATACTGTCCATTCCATCTCTTTTTCCAATCCAATAGAGTTAGTCCCTCCACCTCCAAATCCCACTTCAAAAATGGAACCATCTCTATCAAATGTTGTCACTATACAGAGCTAGTTCTCAAAACTCCGGTCCAAAGTGTTTTTATTTCCTTATCCAGTTTTGTCACATAGCCATAGCAAGCATTTTGGATGTCATTGCCTCATTTCCTACCATTTTAAGTATTTTTTGCCAAATACAGATGATATATATTTGCCTCATTATATATATATATATATATATATATTCTATCTCATAACAGAGCACATGATCTAAGTGCAAGAGTATGTGTCCAGACAACTAGAAATCAATGGAAAAATAAGGGCAGTGTTGCTAGATTGTTTGATTGAGTTGCATTACAGATTTGGGTTGATGCCAAAGTCATTTCATCTTACCATAAATATTCTTGGTAGATATCTTCTTATTCTATCTATATCAAGAAGCAACTATCAATCAATGGGTGTCATTGCAATAGCTTTAGCTTCTAAGGAAATATTGGGGCTATGGAGATTAGTAACTTTATCGACATCTAGAAAACAAATTTTAGAGAACAAATTTTAGAGGGAGCATGAAATGCTTATAGAAATTTTTTACTCTTCTTTTACTTTTATCCACAAATTAAAATCTTTGAGAGTAAATAATACCAAGTGGAATTTTTGCAAACCTGTAATGGTTGGTTTGTAAAGTTTCGTGGAGAAAATGTGGCAAGCATAAAAGCTACCCAATTTTTGGAAAATTGGAATAGCTAGTGAACTATGACAACAATAGGGGTAGGTGGAGTTAAATGCCAAAAAAATCCCTTATTTTATGGAAAAAGTGGGACATCAACTACCTAAGGTGACAAACAAACCCAAACCCCCTCAACCTTCGTTCTAAATTTAGAATTTGGTTGCACAAAGATAGACAAAAAGTCAACATTCAATAAAAGATAAAAAGCAGTGATAGAGACTGTAAAAGGGGGTTGGTGATTTCCACAACCAAGAGATGAAGCACCTCTAGAGCCAAGGGCCATTTCTGTCGAAGACCTGGGAGTCTATCTAATGGATTCACCACTCATTTTGCAGAATCTGTTCTTCTTTGTTTATTGTAGTTTTCTTTTTTTTCATGTCTCTCTTCTTCTAGTTCAATTGTGTAGTCTTTAGGGAAATCTCCTTTACATTCACAGTCAATAAAGATAAACTTGGGTACAATCTCTCTGATATGAATGATGGTTTTGTATAAGCTTCTGAATAATTTTGTGCAATTTATGATATAAATTGTCAAGTCATATTTTGAGAAAGAATGCTTGTATGATGTTCTGAGTGCATTTAAAGGTTTCTGAACATTTTATTAAACAATTTTAGATATTTAATATCCCTTTGTTCCATGTGAGGCCTTTCACATCTTGAATATCTATGGAGATATCTTAGAAGCTTGTGACTGACTGGCAGTGATTGTTCCTTTCAAAATCATCCTTCTGAAATAACTTTGGTAACAAAAATCAACCAATCTCCTGTTTTTTCCAATTTGAAAACAAACTTATCTTGAATGGGAATTCCCATTTAACCATCCTAGAAATTGTGACAGTTTCAACGAAATTCCCAGCATACTCAACAATATTGGTTGTGTTATTTGGAATCATTGGAGCTAAATATGTTCAGATCTAAATGTGTTCGACACTGAATCAATTCCATTAGAAAAAAATCCTTTCAAGTAAATCTAATGGAAAAGAATGGTTTGTCAAGGTGTTGTCTAGACTCTAGTGGTTTAAAATGGGTGTCATTATCATAATGACCAAAGTTCAAACCCCAATAGCTATAGTACTTTGATCATGTATATGAGTTGGCCAAGTTTAACAACCCTCAAGATAAAAAGGGATTTACCATAATAATGCAGAGTTCGGGCTAACAACTCCACATGTTTCAGAAAAGAACATTTACCTTATCAAAAAATACAAATGAAAAAGAATAACCAGCAAGATCTTTGACAGGGTAGAAAGTCATTGTGTGTAAATATTGTCATGGAGTTCTTGTAGCTGGAAATTTTCTCTCTACTTATCAAGGATTTGGACTTGAAATGATTGAAACCAAAAATACACCATGATTGTGAAATAGTATATTAATACATTTTATTGAAACTTCAGTCATACAGAGTCTACATGGCTCTGTTTTTGCCTTTGCTTCTAATACATTTGTGTGAAATTGCAGTTCTAGGATTCATGTTTAGGAATTCCAATTGAAAACTTTATATGTATTCTTCTCGGTATTATATCTACTGGTTTTATGTCTATAACTGCATTATTGAATACAAATTTCATCTAGCAATGTTTGAAAGTAATAATTCTCTTCCAATCCCATTTCTTTATTGGAAAGAGTGCTAGGTGTAGACTTAACTTTTTGGTTCAGAATTCATTTCATTATTTACCGTTTGTCTATTGTAATTCTCTTTTAATTGTTGGCTGTGTTATCGCTCAGTTTGTAGGATAGGCTTAGTAGCTTGGAAGTAAGACTCAAACTAGCGTAACAGGAACTTCCCCACCCACTGTCACCTCGATGGGGAGCTCTTTCTATTGACTCAAACTAGCTGTGAATGTGAAACTTCCCACCCAATCAGTCACCTCGATGGGGAGCTCTTTCTATTGTGGTGGCTAATCCCAAGGAGACGTCCCTAGTAACTGGGTTCGAAGGTCTTAAGGTTTAATGGATCAATATGAGGGTTTCCTTTCATAGATTACCGCCAAGAGAGATAGTCAAAAGAAGGTATTCCGACCTAAAAGGGCACTTGTTTGCTAGACAAGGCAAATAAACTAAAACGTGCAAACAAAGTTGGTTAGTACTTCAATTGCTAATGACTCATCTTCACATATATATATGAGCAATGATAAATGTAATTATTGATCAAGTCAATGATTGCAAACAAAAGACAACGGCTTATAATCTTACTTCTTCAATAATACAAGTGATAGAGCATTTATGTTCTCACAATGCATTAAATATGCTCATATATAAATATTGTTGCTACTGCATCACTATGCAATTTAAGGGTGACATCAAGCTTGTCTGTGTTAGTTTTGGTAGACAATGAGAAGAACGCTTTGCTAATTAAGCTAGTGAAAATGATCAACGAATCAAAGTCTATCAATGGATGAAAATGCCACAACGCTTCAAGCCAAACAAGAGTTCAAAATAGGTATGACGTCATCTTAGGTTAGTTAGGTTAGCTAGACAATAAAGTGAACGCTTTGCTTTTTAAGCCAATGAAATTACTCAACACTTATATGTTTATCAAAGAATGACACCAAGTAAATTTAATGCTACAAAGGTTGCAAGAGGCAAGATGTCATCGACCAGTTAGGGTTAGTATGATCTACTAGGTTAGTTAGGGTTTCAATTTTGAGCAAGAAAGATTGTTTTAGCACAAAGACTCAACGCGCTCTTTAGACTAGTGCCTTGGGTAAATGGAGTCAAAGAGAGAGGCTAAAAGGCTTGGAAAGATTTTAACCCAAGGACGTGAGAGTTAGGTTTAATGGTGTTGCAATGGCGTGACCACCAAATCAAAACCCTAAGGGAGGAGGCTCATTCCAGTTGTAGCTGCCAGGGCCTCATGCCCTCCCTCTTCCTTAAGACTCTTTGGAAAAATGGCTAGCTATAAAAGATAAATCTAGGGCTGAAAAGTGTTGTTTGGGGCCAAGTCTTTCAAACCCTAAGATTCAAACCCTAGGTGTAAAATTAATTAGGCCTAGGACGCCTTCTTCTTCAATTTATGCTCAACCAACTCAAGAAAAGAGGAACTAGTGTAGCAAATGGCTAGGCTAGGTTCTTCCTAATCAAATGGCTAAAACAAGTCTTTATTTCTCATGGGACACAAGCAAGGACCTACTTGTGTGCTTGCTCCTAGGGTTTTCCCAATGATTACATAAAATAACAATGTAACCATACATGTAAGAATTTTGAAACTACAACCATTCCAATCAAGAAGTTTTGTATGAAAACACTACAAATCAAGATGAGCTTATCAAACCCTAGTTGTAACACCTTCCAATGATAAAAACACCATATGCATGCCAAAGATAATCCTTCCAAGTGTAGCTACCAACTCCAAGAGTCAATAACAAGACAAAAATACTAAAAAGAAGCCCCTCACAAGAGAGTGAGTTTTGTCATCTTTAAAATGAGGCTCAACGCCCTCAATATATCATCCAAATGACCTTTTAATTTATAAAATAAGTCATCAAAATAAATAATAATGACTTAACATTATTATTACATTATTTGTCATGCCATTAAATGCTAAAATGTCAAAGTAAGAGCTAAAAAGGGGAGTCGCCAAGCCCCTTTGAGGGAGATGCTGGCCCCTTTAGGGCATCATCGCGATCCGTATACAAAAACGCTGGCCCTTCTAGGGCTCCTCTGCTAGTCGCCATACATGCCAAGTATTCCGCTAATAATCGCCACATCCTCCATAAAACGCCCATACTACCCCCGGTGGTGTCCTATCCATCAAAGCCATCCTCTCATCTGCAAGGGGTGATCCACCCTAGGTCAAATCTCTACCAAAGTGTCCTCCGGGTGGCATGCCCTGCGTTTCTTCATGCAAGGGCTCATCATGACATTGTCCTACTCCGCCATCCTAGTAACTATCTCGATGATCTTCACCCATGGAGGTCCCAGCTAATCATCTCCCATGTGTACCCCATTCCTCCTGCACTGGCCCGTATGGTCCTCAAGATATCAAAATGCTCTCCATGGGCTCTATCAATCCTAGAGATCATAGCAATGTAACTACATTTCATCATTAACTTATCAAATATATGCATGAAACCCTAACATATCATCTAAGAGCTCAAAGATATTACACGATCTACTATACAAAGCTAAGGAAACCCACATAACAACCTATTGGGCCAATACCCACAAGAGATGGAAAGTTTCCTCAAAATATCATTCAATCCATGTTTATGAGGTGATATGGTTTTAGGATGTCCAATCATAGTAAGAACATCCAAGGGTCGTGTTGTTTGTGGGTGCCTTTGTAGAGGCTATCAGCACTGGCCATGGATGCCTTTGCAAGCCCTTTATTGCCTTCATTTTTCTTTATCGCTTTTTCTTTCTTTTTATTTCGTCCTAATTTAGGACACTACCTTGGTTTGGGTGGCCGTGAGCCGACAAGATTACCCACCTGTATCTTCACGAAAATGATAAGGTCGGCTCGTGATGACCCCTTCCTTTGGCCATGCAACCAAAGGTCAATCGCCCGGGCTTCTGGTGACCAGATAGTGGCAATGTCATACCGCTAAATACCTTATAAACATACCGGTCGGTTCTGGGCGATGAGACCTCCCATCCCTCTTGGTTAGGTCTTGTTTTATTTTATCATTTTCAGAGGGTCCTTAGTTTCTTATCGAGAGTCTTTTATTGCCTTCGATCCCCCGGGCGAAGCATCTCGGTTTTATTTCCTATGGCTTTATCTTTACCAGCTGCTTTTAACCCCTCTGGTCTTTAGCCCCTTCTTCCTACGGGACAAAGTGTAACCCCTCGAAGGTCATCCTAATGGCCGTATCTAGGGAAATGGGATGGATGAGTGGGTATAAGATGTAAATATGATAAGATGGTGGAGTGCATCTATTATTCGCGAACTTCCCCCTTGGTGGCTAACCAAAACTCCATGAATATCAGCTGCTAAGTTACCCAATCAATCACCCCAACATTGTTCAAGTGGGATTAGTGTAATATCCAAGCAAATATCGAAATGAAAGGAACCTAATGCATATATAAGAAGGTCATAACAATCAAATATGACACATACCATGATACTCCTACTCATTACCTCATGGGCGATCGGTCACCTCTAGAAAGGAGAGTAGGATCAACCGATGGTTGATCGATCAACCAATGGTGGACTTGGATAGACCACTTTAGCACTTTTCGGAGGAAGAGTGGGACTCCACTCCAGGAAGGACCGATCAGTCATTTTGACATTCCTCAACGGAGGAATCGGATCGACCGATGGCGAAACAAGATCAACCACTCTGGCACTCATCAAAGGAGGAGGGGGATCAACCGATGACTCAGACCGATCGACTTTGACATTCCTCAATGGAGGAATGGGATCGATCGATGGTGAAATCCGGTTAGATCGACTAATTTTGAGTTTCATTCTCCAAGGAAGAATGGGGTCGACGGATGAAGACAGATCGATCGCTTTGGTGTCACTCTCTAACAGAGAGTGGATCGACCGAGGATGAAAATGATCGACTACTTTGTATCAATTGATGAAGAGTAAGATCGGATGATGGAACTGGATCAGTTATTTGGGTTTGTGGTTCAATCGAGAGGAAACTAGATTGACCACTGATCAACCGAACTGACCAGGAATGGAACCGTATTGATCAGTCCATCAACCAACCATGGGTTGGAGTGAGCTAACATCACTTTGAAGTTGAAGTTTTTCCAAAGAGAAGAAGCCTCATCCATGCGAGGAAAAAAGGTGAGAGTAATGATTACCTTTACATAACATGCAAGGAACTTGACAGCTTTTCTTCTTCCTACCAACCTGAACATCAGTAGTTGAGGGGGCATCATCAACATGACCTATAGATACGTATGACATGGAAGACCATATTTATAAGACCTTTATAAGACCGCAATCCTCGAAATGGTCACCCTTACAAAGGTCAAGGGAATTTGGGTTTTGTATTCTTCCCTTTAATCTTGTTGATCTCATCAACACCCCAGTACCATTAATAACCGGTTTCTTAGAGCCAACATCCGATGTTGTTGGAGCTTTGGCCCTTTCTAAGTTCTTCATCTTCTCTTCAAGCTTCTTCTTCGCCCCGATCAACCCGGCTACTTGCTTTGGAGATTTCACTAGCGAAGAAGGAGAAATAGAAGGAGACTTAATGGGCTAAGAAGGCTAAAATTTGACATGAGGTTGATGTGGGTGGTGTATTGACATCCAGCATATTAGGTGCAACTAAAACATTGGGAGGATTCGATCACCGGCGGGAACAACCAAATCGGTAATCCAATAGTGAGTCCCCGGAAGACTCACAGGGCAACATATGGAAGACCAAAGTTTCCAAATGAAGGAAAGGTATAAGGTTCCCTAGTAGAAGGGGTTCCTCCATTTGTACTCCTAGGTTTTTATGCCATTAACACTGACTCTACCTAAGGTCTACTAAGTAAAAGAAACATCATACAATAATAGAATCTAAGAATCACAACCAAGCAAACAAGACCTTCTTTGATGATCGTACTAGTTGGTGATGAAATCCAATGTCGCATGATCAAGTCCAAAAGGGGATGGGATAGGGAACAAGCAATGGCTAATTGGGCAATGCATCTCATGCTCTGGTGCAAGCTTCCATGCAGTCATTGTGGATTTACCCTTCAAGGAGCCCGAGTGAGTTTGGACCATATGCTCCGCCCAGGTATAGTGAGACTTCCCACACCGCCACCTTGTGTAAGACCCTAAATATTATGGCCACTAAGGTTACCACTGCAGTCACTGGTCAAAATATCGACACCGATCCTAATGTACGGGCAGGGTATCAAGCTCGGAATCAACTAAAAGGATTCCACGCAGTAATTGTGGATTTACCTCAAAGTATCCCCCATAATAATGCATCTGACCACCACACCGCTAAAACCAATGGAGGGTTAGGTCCCTCAGAGGCTCACCCGGCGCTAATTCTCATGCGTAACCCCGGTGGTGAGGGATGTGGGGATCCTAGGAAGACTTATAATGATAACCGGATTTGACTCTCCCTAACTCAAGATGCTAGTGTTTGTTTTAGAAACTTTGAGAGTTATGCTCACGTACCTAATCCAAAGCAGTAGACTAGGCTTAGTACTTTGGAGGATCCTAGAAAAAAAAAGTTCTAGATAACTTTTAATTAGCTTACTATTTTATGGATGTTCTTTACACAAAGGGGCGCATGGAAGGGAAACAAAATGGAATTATGACTCGGACCTGCTAAAAGAATGCATCAAATATGATAAGTAGTCATTTTTTTTCAATGAATAGGTATCTAAATCCAGAGAGTTCTTTTCACTAATCAAGCATGAATAAGGAATGCCCTCAAATGATTCTTTTCTCAATCAAATCTTGATGCAATGAAAAAACTTTGAAATGCCTTCTAATATGCAAAACAAGCAAAGATGTTTTATTGTTTGGCGATGAATAATGATTAATTCAACACAATTCTTGTCTTGTTAATTATCTTCTTGTATGAATGCAAACCAACCAGCAATACAAAAAGTCACACAAACAAGACACCCTTTCAGCAATCAAACCAAAAGAGAAAGAAAGAAACAATTAAAGAAGAAAACAAACTTCATACCCAAAAAGCAAAGTTGAAGAACAATGATCTTGATTGTAACCAAGATAAAGAGGCTGTAGGCCTTTGATGACCCTCACTGTGTGGTTTTTACTCAGTTGATGAGAGAGAAAAACAATGCATGGGTTTCGAACTTCACTCAATAGGAAAAAACGCAATGAAATAGTGAAGAAAGCTACAAGATCCAACTAATGAGATATTTATTCTTCAAAAAGACAGATGTCAAGGATGAAGGGAAGAAACATTGACTCACAAGGTCACTCTCAAATAGAGGAACACAGAGGCAAAACCCAAAAGCAATTCTCGAAGGTTTTGAGCCAAGAGGGTTGGCGCTCTGCTGCCAAAGGCAAGGAGCATTATAGCACTCCGTGCAAAGGTGCTGGGGAGTGTTGGCACTCTATTAACACTAGGATAGGGGTGCTAGGGTCTAAAAGTCCCGAAATGTCAAAAAATCAAAAATTGTAATTCAATCTCGGCTAATTATGCTCAGTGTGATGAGGTAAGGAGCCAATAAGCTCATGAAACCAAACAAAAAGTAGCGTGGAACTGTGTCCTAAAACAAACTAAGGGATAGAACAAGGTCACTGAGGAGAAAAATCGAAACAAGAGGTTTCAATCCGAGGCTATCTCCCCATTGGAGTCATGGCCAAGAAAATCTCCTCATGGACATAAATGATCGCCTCTAAGTGTTTGACCTTAACTCTAGATAGAAAAATGCTTAATACGGACACCGAATTTTCAAATCTATCTAAACTAACACATGAGAAGGAAGGATGACAAGTACCTTTATCGATATTTGTCCCTCGTGACGCCCAAGTTGGCGCCTCAATCCTTTTGCTCAACAATCTCCGTGATGTCGAAGATACTAATCGCCTCTACTCTATTGATATTAGCTTGAAAAAAAAGATTCATTCAACAATGATAAGTTCATGTGACATTAGACACAAAACTAGAGCATAGGCCAGTCAAGCGCAAGTAGTCATATTGATGAGAATAACGACAACAAGCATTTTCACAATCGTAGATGCTAATGCCATGCCTTCGGCTAAGTCCTCTTTGTCTAAACCTTCCCTGAAAGATCCACAACCTCGATAACAATAGCTTCACCACGCTCCCGAATTAACAATTTTCCAAGATCATAAGTCTTTCTATATCTCTTTTCCCCCTTCCACCATCATAGAGTCTATTTATATAGGTTAAGAGTAGATTAACCTCTTGAGCTATCTTTAGAACACAAACTTCTCCTTAGATAAGGGATCTCTTGATCAAACCAAGAATTCTAGTACAACTGCCTCCTAATCTCTCGAAGATTCTCCCCTTATTATACTCAATGAGCCAACTACTACCTCAGATTAGGCAGCCCCTTAGAAGGGGTATCAGAGTGTTGTAGCACTCCCTCGTAAGATTTAGGGAGGCCAAAGACTTCAAGATGAGCAAGGCTCCTTCAGAGGGGGCTGGGGGGCGTTATAATTCTCCTTGAAGCCTTGTAGGGGGAGCGCCAGCGCTCTCTAGGGCCGGAAACAGGGGAGAGCACTCCTCCAAACCCTTTGTTTTAGGACTTTCTTCGTGTGTCAAGATACGGACTTCAAGAAACCACCCTCCTCCTTCAAATCAAGCATATGAGATGTTATAAGTGTCTCTTTAGTGTCAAGCTAGATCGTATAAAGATGTCCAACATCATTTTACATTAATTTGTGACCCCAATCCTACACCATAAAGTTGTAAGGAAGATGCTTACACTTACTTATTGTAATTGAGAGGGATATGACACTTATCCAAATTGAAAGTAATTTTGATATGTAATGGTAATGCCCCCAAAGTATGAAGTTAGAATATTCCAACTAATAACTGAAATAATTTGTAGATTTCCCCAAGAAAGGGTGTGGACTTGGAGAACCTGATAAAAGCTGCACATCAACATCCAACAAACATGACATATTTCAAAACCCAAGGCGTGCATACCTATGCTTGGGTGATCAAGACTTAGTAGATTATGGCCATCAAATAATAATCAAGTAATCCATAACTTGTATTACAAAAGGATATGCCACCAAAGATACAATGTGGACGAGCACTGGATGATCGCAGATTTCAGCCAATGGCGAATACACATTGGATAAATGAAATGACAAGACATAGCCACCACCAATACAAAGTGGATTTATGCAACAAAGTATGTGTTCTTGTCCAATGGAAATTCCTTCGTAGATCGGGCAAATCATATATCAAAGTGTTTCAACCCAGGTTCTTCATATCAATCCCAATATGGTATGAATCAGACCATGCGAATAGATGTCTTGATCGCTTCTAATGGTATTAATTTGATTACCCATTAATGGTGTGAACCGTTAACAAGTGCTGCAGGGAGATCACCATTAATGCCAATGATTCCTATAATTCCTAGTACATTCCAAATAATGTGAATGGATGAGCTGAGGTTGAACATCCATGGAATCATTTGATCAAGGATCAATGATGTAAAACCACTATCGGCCGAATGAGGAGTAGCTACCATTGAGGCATGCAGTCCCAAAGTACTAACTGTTTCTAAGCCTAATTCCTCGATAATGTTGGAGTTGACAAGAATAGACTCCTGCTTTCATGGAGGGCCTTGATGTATCCCCCATCAATCCACACAAAATCCATTACGGAGATGTAACCTGCATCAAATGGACATGGACTCTAATACTGTGTTCTACAAGGATATTTGTGATGGCTGACTCTAAAGGCGGATAATTCCCTGAACACCGAGGCACAATAGCAAAAACATGTCATGGACCAAGACTATGCAATGGATACCTGACTTGCATCGTGTGACCCAAAGGAGTGAAAGGAACCTGTACATTGGTCAAAGGCGTAGGTTCAGCGGGTTATGATACGTGCAAATGACAAAGTGTCGTGTTCAAGGGCTAATTCTAAGAAGTGTTGGATGATGTTCTCACAGACCGCTGGCTGCCTTCAATTTTCCCATCCATATATATGAGTACCTCTTTTTGATTTTAATGAGCTCGAGGAGGATAACATTACGTTTCGATATAACTCACCTTCTAGAAGTTCCTCTTCCTTTGTTTAACTAACCAGAAGAAGCAAGGGTTCGCTCCCATATGTAACTGCCGATGTGTCTCTTTAATGAGTCCAAAGACGTAAAACTGTGCTAGTTTTTCGGGATTATAGAGTTTGGAAAACACTTAAAAGTGAACTCTCAGCCTTTTTCTTACAATAGTCCAACGAGACCTAAAAAGGGTTAAACTATCACTAAAGATGCCCTTTCAACCTTTTAACGAATGTGAAAGGAAGCAAGGTCACCGGACAATCTTTTCATATTTAGAGAGTCCTAAAGGGTTTAAAGGAGACTCCTGTAAATTCCTTTTCGTGTTCGTATTCCAGACGGGTTCGAAAAGAGATAAAACTTACCCGTTGCATTCTCGCTACTTACTGCTAACGAGAAAGAACAAAGACTAAAATCGATATGCCCTTATCTTGAAAGTCGGTGGCTTGACTCCGAATGATCATCAAAGGTCGAGACATGCCCCCAAGCTTCAATTCATTCACTCCTGACTTTGAGGTTGTCACCAATTTCTAAGCTAGATGGAGAAAAAGGATACAGGTGGAGGAAATGAAGGTTCAAAAATGAGACCTAACGAAAGACTCGACTCGACATCTACGAGATCTGGCGAAAGACTCGACTCGACATCTACGAGATCTGGCGAAAGACTCGACTCGACATCTACGAGATCTGGCGAAAGACTCAACTTGAAGGGAGAGGTGATTTTTTCATTTTTTAACGAGCTTGACACAGGAAAAGAACTATGCTCAAGGTTCCGGGTTCGATCCCCAGATTGTTGTTTCATTTTTTAACGAGCTTGCTACAAGGAAGAAAACTATGCTCAAGGCCTCTGTTTCATTTTTTAACGAGCTTGCCACAGAGAAGAGAAACTATGCTCGTGACAACTACTGCAATTGTTAGGGACCTAACCCTCATGTATGTAGAAAATATATTTGGATGTAATAAAGGTCAATATTAATAAGGCCTTGCAATAAAGTAGAATAAGTCGAATGTAAGAAGACATAATAGAAGCTTCCGCTTCTAGAAGGATCTTCCTCTAGATGGTTCTTTTGATAGACATATTTATTATAAATAGGAGTCGAGGGTATTAGAACCCTAGCTTGGATATTATTGTAATAGAGCTCTGCTCCACTGGAGGTTGCCCCCTCGAAGAGGAAAGTGAACATTGCTTTCAGTGATCGAAGTGCTCTTTCTGGTGTTATTCTATTATCATCTCAGTATTATTGTGGTGTTATTCTGGTTATATTGTTGTTCATCTTCCATTTCTAGCATTTTATTTTTGTTATGCATACTTTTTAGATCTGGTATATTATAACAATTAATGGATGCATATATTCCATATCAACAACTACTAATTTGGTAGTTTATATTTGAATTTCATCCTTATATGTCCCTTTTTTCTTATGTATTTTTTAATTAACTACCTTTCTTTATTTATCAAATGAGAAGGTCTCTAATTCCATTACAAAAACATCATTAAATGTATGAGGGGTTTCAATAGAAAATATATGAACCAAGATAATGATTCCATTAGATTTTCAAATTCTCTAGTTAGTCTAATATTCATACCTGCAAGATCATCAACTTTTGCTATTCCTTTCTCAGTCTCCTTTGCATTGCATGGGTTTTTTCTGCCAATATTGAGATTAGATCCTTCCTGCCCTTATGTTGGTTCTATAGCTTTCCCTTCTAATTCATGTTTTGTATTTTGCGAGGTTCCCTAAGGATTGCATCCTTATTTCCCTATTCCATCATCTTCATTAGGGAGTTCTTTTCCCCTTTAATCTGTTTTTCTTGTGATCAAATCTATTTGATCTTGTTGGGAATTGGAAGATTTCCTTTTTACAATACGATCCGTGCCTTTTGGGACTAAATATAGCATTAAATTAAGAACAATCTTTTTGTCTTCTACTTTCTTTTTTCATCAAAAATTTCATCAAAATCCTAGGCATATTTGTATACCACTTCTTAGCATTCTTCATGATAGTAAGGCCATGTTAGGGTTTGTTGGTAGAAATGATTAGGAACTTTTTTTAATGGATCATGTACTTTAAATGATCATATTCCACTTGAGCATAGACAAAATTCAAAAGGTTGTATGATCCAATTGTAATGGGATAATATGGAAATTATTTCTTTTATTGGTTTTCATAGCTGCATATGCTCCATGGAGGGTAGTGTGATAAGGAATCTTCCTCAAGATAAATCTATCTAGTGAATTCATTGGTAATAAAGGAGGAGCCTTTGTGTTTCCATAGATTTTAATGTTACTTAGATTCCTATGAATATAAAAATTGCATATTGTTTCTATGATCTTTATGGATTTCATAGAAAACCTCATGCATGGATTACAAAATATAATTGCATACAACTTTTTAGAAAGTTATCACATAAACTCATATATTGACACATATTTGTTTTTTGAAAAGTATTAATAGCACACATGGATGAAAGGTTTAGAAGGATTCCAAGCCCAACCCTTGGAAAGGTGTTATAAAAAATTGTGTTTGTCAAATCGGAGGCCACGCAAAATTTTGGAATTTCATTTTCTTTGGTTTTACAAAGTGAAGCAATATACTCATTTGTTAGGAAGATCTGATTGTCTAGGTTGAGAAACTCAAACAAGACAATGATCCTCACAATCTTAATTGAGGGAAACCCCCTTCAGTCGAAGGAAAGCTAGCTTGAAGTGAAAGAGGGTTGGTGAGGTGACAGGGGCCTTCCCTCTAAGTTACACATGATTGCACTTGAGCTTTCAGAATTTATCTCAACAATTGTGAGTTTGTGTGATAACACACCTGAGAAATATCCTAGTGATTCTAAACCTTGGTAGACAAGACCCCCTTTACCATTGGAAGTTAGTACTCCTCCTCAACCAACCTTTCCTAAGACCGATGATATAGATTTAAATATTGATATGGATAGTATATTAAGAAAGGTTAATGTACATGTCCCTCTTAGTATTGATATTGTATTTTTTTTTTAAATACCTACAACACAGTTCCTATTGCGACGTCTTGGAGTGTCACTCCCATACCAACCACGCTGGAGTTGATACCTCTTCACGTCTCTCTTGCCACATCTAAGATTTTTCTCTTGCCACCTCCAATATGTCACTCTTGCCACCTCCAAGATGTCTCTCTTTCCACCTCCAAGAGTGTCGCTCCCATAGCAACCATGTTGGAGCTGATACCTCTTAACGTCGCTCTTGCCACCCCCAAGATGTTGCTCTTGCCACCTCCAAGACATCTATGTTTCCACCTCCAAGACGTCTCTCTTGCCACATCCCAGACGTCGCTCTTTCCACCTCCAAGACGTCTCTATGGCCACCTCCAAGACGTCGTTGTTGCCACCTCCAAGATGTTGGTCTTACGATGACTATATGGGGTTTGGACAGTCAAATCCGAGATGACACATGTACGCATGAAACATCACAATAAAGACGATATATATGTCATCGGAAAAGCGATGTCATGTGAAACGAAGTTTGAGGGGGTCCGATGTTTATCGTTCACCTGAAAATATAAAGTGGCAATTGTGTCAAACGTGTTGTCTAAATTTGACCCAAATGTACTATTGCTAGGCTAGGTTGAGACAATACAGACAACATGAAGGATTTTTTCCCAGGAGCCAACTCAAACTACCAGCCTATAGTCTCTCATTCCCCACATGCCTGTCCAACCCCAGGAAGTGTGCCCCTTCTCTACTCAACAGTCCTTTGGCTGCCCCACTTCCCTTCTAGGGCTTCAGCAATGGCCAGAGAGGAAGTCTCAAAGAACTATAGTTGTAGTTGGGTTCTCTTGGGAAATCACTTTCCCAACAATTCTCTCACTTGGAGAGAGTTTCTCACGGGCTTAAAAACCTGCCTCTTCAATCCACGGGCCTGACACCCGCCTCTTCAATCCCTTGGGCCTGAAAACCTATTTCTTCAGTTCAGTGCTTAAGTAAACCAGTTATAGGGAATGGTGAAGACAACAACAACATTCAGTTAAGGAACAGATGATAGCAGCAACAAATTTCAGGGCATGGGACAAATGTTTCTCATAATGGAAAGGTATAGTACTAGCTCAAGTAGGTATAGGTGCATTGTACATCCCAGGAGGGATACCATTTTCTACTAATAACAAGAAAGTACAAGTAACACAAGAGTGTGTGCAGGCTCCAGGAGTGCGTGAATGATGTAGAGGTTGAATCATGGAGAGCATGGTTGAGTGCGTGAATGGATGAGTGATTCAATGGCTTTGTCCATGGGAAACAAACTAAATTCCCCCACACTTATTTTCATGCACCCTTCATGATACATGGCTCTCAAGGAGCTCGCTTCTCTCCACTTGGGATTCATGCTCTTTCCCACAAGAACTTAGGATAAAATAATTATCCTCACTATAGTATTTAGGAATAATATTATAATATTCCTTTGGCAGTTAGCCCTCTAGATTAGCCCCCTTTCCTAGGCTCTTAGGCCCTCCCTTTCCCTTCGTAGTGGAGTTTATTCTCCCATACTCTTTTATCGTGGTCGGTTTACATGCAACGATATATTATATTAATGATATGAGGGTTTACATATACAAAAATAGGCTTACTTGCCTTTAGCATCTAGGCTCTCTGGCCTAATCATCACATAATCCTTCTGGCCTATAATAAACTAGCTCACCACCCTATAAAACATATTTACATTTACAATTGGGGCTCGGTCTTGGGGTGTTACATTCCCCTCCCCTTAATTTTTTTTTTGTAAGTAAGATTTGTATAAAAAGCCTTCAAAAAACAAGAATTATAGTATCATCATGAGTTCCGGACTATAGGAATTGAACTGCCCCAGAGGGAAACCAGTTCATCCAGTCGGTTAAAGTTAATCCCATTGTCTTAAGGTACCAGTCTGAAAATGACATAAACTAAACATAAAAATCCTAGTCCCCTGTGGGAGACTGAATCGGCCTATTAACTAACCCTGATATAAAAACAACATATAGACAATGATCATAGACCCTATGAGGAAAAAGGAAATTCAGAGACATTGCTAAACTAGCATGAAGACACCTGTGTAGGTCATGTGTTGGGCTTGTAGCAAGGCCACGCATCCAGGGAGGTGGCGTTGGTCGTTCGGTCCGCGAATGGTGCTGCCTCCTCTTCGACCATTGTCCCTCCCTCCTCCATGGGCTTGTGCATGGTAATGCCTATCTCGACATCTCCTCCAACCCCTTCCTCTTCGACCAATGTCCCTCCTTCCTCCATGGCCTCGTGCATGGCAGCTTCTGTATCAACGTCGCCTCCAACCCCTTCCTCTTCGACAATTGTCCCTCCCTCCTCCATGGGCTCGTGCATGGCAGTGCCTCTATCATCATCACCTCCAACCCCTACTTCATCTTCTCCTCCATCCCCTGTGTCATCTTCGTTTCCACCCCTTAAGGCGTTGCCCTCTCCTGGTGTTGAGTGGCATGCCCCCTGCAGAGTTGAGAGCATTTGCAAGAGCGTTGAAGTCTTCCCGTCCAGGAGTTCCATTTGAAACTACAGGTCGTCCAGGCCTTGTTGCAATTCATAGACCAGACCTTGCAGAATTGCAAGGTTGTCCTGCAATTATGAGCCCGGTACTAAGTCTGAGAAGGAATGAGGCCCTAGTTAAGGTGCAAGGAATTCTGGTTGCGCTCCAAGGTAAGGTTGGCTGGTTGAGATCTCTGGCTAGACTAGTGCACTCTCTATAGAGTTGGGTGGAACTATAGGAAGTAGCAGTGAGGTGGAAGCCAAATCGAATGAGGGTCCCGGGTTAAAACCCAGGGAATTTCCAGAGATGGAAAACCATTCCAGCCAGCTTGTGAAGGGAAAGGAGAGGGATGGTAGGTTGTTAGGTATTTTTCTAGTCTGTGACTAAGAATATGGTGAGGAAGGTGAAGCAGGTGACGAGCTAGGAGATGGTGCAGGCGGGGGTTGGAGAATCACGCGCGGCCGACTTGGCTGCCAGGTTGAACCGCGCTTGGATTTCCCCCTTTGTCTCAGCATGCCTAGGACATTGAGAGGATTTGCAAGTACCGAAAGGAAGCATAGGTAGTGAAGGTGTAGGTCTCAGTCATGGAAGAGAACATCTATGAATGCACCTAGTAGAAGTCATGGCATCGATATTGCTGAAGGAGGCAAGCACACACGAGCAAAGTAAATTTCAATTCATGGCTCTGAGCCATCGACAGGACAGCGAGCTTAGGCCAGGCGCACTGAGAGTAATGGTGCCTAGGCCTTCGTGAGTTAGGATTAAATGCATGAGGGTGGCGGGAGGGTGTGACACACTCTTTTCACATGGCCATTTCCATGTTGTCCGTTGTAATATACCAGATATAAAAAGTATGCAGAACATAAATAAAATGCTAGAAATGGCAGAATAACAGTAATATAACCAGCATAATCTCCACAATAACACAAAAATGATATAAGAACAACAACAAAAATAGCACTTTGATTCAGAAAGCAATGTTCACGAGCCTCTTCGAGGGGGAAACCTCCAGTCGAGCAATGCTCTATTAAAATAATCTCAAAACTAGGGTTCTCATACCCTTGACTCTTATTTATACTAAATATGTCCATCAAAAGAAGCATCTAGAGGAAGATCCTTCTAGAAGTGGAAGCTTCTATTAGGTCTTCTTACATCCCCCTTATTCTATTTTATTGAAAGGCCTTATTAATATTGGCCTTTATTACATCTGAATATATTGTTCTACCGATGTGCGGGTTAGGACCCTAACATGTCCGCCCCCTTAAAAACAACGTTGTCCTCAAGGCTTGAGATATGGAAATTGTTGCAGAATGGTAGTTCGTCCCCAAGTGGCATCTGCTGGAGTTGTATCTTTCCACTAGACTAGCACTTCCTTGATGGGTCTCTGATGCAGACGACGCTCATGATGGTCCAGAACTTCTTCTAGTTGTAGCCAAATGGATCCTTCTTCAACTAACTCAGAAAGGTTGGTTTGAATTTGGCACCTAGTTCCAATTACCTTCTTTAAGCATGAAACATGAAAAACAGGATGTAGCTTTGAATGACTGGGCAGAGCTAACTGATAGGCTACTTGTCCCACATGCATGAGAACTATATAAGGACCATAAAATCTGGGCGCTAGATTCTGACAATGCTCAGCCTTGAGGGAAGTTTGCTTATAAGGTTGCAGTCGCAGAAACACCTGATCCCCTTTTGCAATTTGACGTTCAGAGTGACCTTGATCTGCTTGTTGCTTCATGTGATTCTATGCCATGACCAAGTTCTCTTTGAGGGTACAGAGAATAGCCTCTTGAACTGTAAGTGTTTGGTCAACCACTTTGACCTTCGAGGCACCTGGTAAGTATGAGAGAACTGAAGGTGGCTTCTGTCCATATACCGCTTCAAAAGGAGTCATGCATGTAGTTGTATGGTAGGATGTGTTGTACCACCATTAAGCTAGGGGTAACCATTGAGCTCACTGATTTTGCTTTTCAGAGGCAAAACACCTCAGATATGTTTCCAAACACTTGTTGACAACTTCCATTTGACCATCAGTCTAGGGATGATAAGCTGTGATGAGATGCAATTGGGTGCCCTGTAGCTTGAACAGTTCTTGCCAAAAATTGCTTGCGAAAGTTGGGTCACGATAAAAAACAATAGAGTGTGGCATGCCATGAAGCTTGAATACCTGGTCCATGAAAATTTGAGCCACCATGGATGTTGTAAACAAGTGTTGAAGAGCACAGAAATGAGCATACTTGGAAAGGCGATCAACAACCACCATTATGACTAATTTATTACCCGATTTGGGTAAGCCAGTAATAAAGTCCATAGAGATATCCTTCCAAATAGCAGGTGGGATCGAAAGAGGTTGTAGTGTGACTGGAGATTTAACTATTTCTCCCTTGTTGCATTGACACACATCACATTCAGCTACAAAATTATAGATGTCCTGTTTCATACCATCCCAGAAAAAAGAACGTTTGACCCTGTCATAGGTTTTGGTGAACCTGGAGTGCCCTATTGTGGGTGTAGCATGAAGCTCATAAAGTACCGTGGATTTAAGCTTTGATTGTTTACTTAAATACAAACGGCCTTTGTATCAAAGCTCATCATGGAGCCAAGAGTACCCTGGGGGAGCTGGAGCATTGGACTGCAATTGCTAGATCAGATGCGAACTTTTGGGATCTTGTAGCCATTCCTGGCGAACGGCTTGGAGCCAATCTAGTACAATGAAGGAAAGAGAAAAAAGGGATCCTTCATCTTCATATTTTCAGGAAAGTGCATCCACCACCACATTGTCTTTTCCTTTCTTGTAAATGATCTCATAATCATATCCAAAGAACTTAGTCACCCATTTTTGTTGCTCTGGGGAGGAAATGTGTTGGTCTAGAAAATACTTGAGGCTTTGATGGTCTGTCTTAATTTGGAAATGTTTCCCCAATAGATAAGGGCACCATAGATCAATGGCATGCAGAATAGCCAACATTTCCTTTTCATAGATGGATTTTCCCAGATTCCTTTCAGATAGTTGCTTGCTAGTAAAGGCCAGAGGGCGACCCTCTTGCATAAGGACAACACCAATTCCTTTCCCTGAGGCATCACATTCCAACACAAAGGTCTTTGTGAAATGAGAAAGGGCCAGAATTGGAGTGGTGCACATGGCCATCTTCAAGGTTTGAAATGCTTGAGCAGTGGCTAGAGTCCAATTGAAAGAGTTCTTTTTTAGGAGAGCAGTGAGAGGTGATGTAATCTTTCCATAATTATTGATAAACTTGCGATAATACCATGTTAAGACCGGAAATCCACGCAATATTTTGAGAGTCTTTGGGTGCGGCCAGTCTTGCATAGCTTTAATCTTTTTTAGATCCACCCTGATGCCATCCTTGCCAACCAGATGACCCAAGTATTCTACTTCTGAGGCGCCAAAATCACATTTAGACTGTTTCAGGAAACGTTGGTGCTGAGAGAGTAGATGGAGAACTTGATCCAAATGAGTAAGATGGTTTGTCCAGGTCTTTCTATAGATGAGGATATCATCAAAGAAAACTAAGACAAAATGATGGAGAAAAGGACGAAAGACATGATTCATGAGGCTTTGGAAGGTGGAGGGGGCATTACACAAGCCAAAGGGCATGACCAAAAACTCATAGTGGCCTTCATGAGTTCTAAAGGTAGTCTTGGGAATGTCTGCCTCTTTCATACGTATTTGGTGGTAGCCCAAGCGAAGATCAAGTTTAGTAAAGAATTGGGTGCCACTCAATTCATTCAGGAGGTCATCAATGACAAGAATGGGAAATTTGTCTTTAATGGTTAGTTTGTTGAGGGCACGGAAGTCAGGACACATTCGTGAAGAACCTTCTTTCTTCAAGACCATGACTATAGGAGAAGATTAGGGGCTCGTACTAGGGTGGATAATGCCTACATTAAGGAGTTCCTGGACCATTTTCTCAATTTCATTTTTTTGTGAAAAGGAGTGGCGATACGGATGGATATTGGGAGGAAGGCTTTCGGGTACAAGGGGAATGGAATGATCATGAACACCATGGGAAGGAGGGAGTCCTTGGGGAGTGGAAAATACCATTTGATGTTTATAAAGGAGGGCTTGGAGGTCTTGCAGCACCGAGGGTGTCTCTGTTGCTTGTATAGCATGGAGTTGGGAAATAACACCAAAATGACCTTTTTTGAGTAGCTTTTCCATGCAATGGGAAATAATGATCTCAGGTGAACCAGTGGTGATGCCTTGGAATTTATATTGGTAGCCCTCCTGGTCGAATTGCATGGTTAATTCCTTAAAATCCATGAGAATGGGACCCAAAGTCCTTAGCCAGTCTGCACCCAACACAATGACACAACCACCCATGTCGACAGCAAACATATGGGATTTTAGGTGGTAGTCACCGATTTGGACACGCACATTTTCATAGTTCCCTCCACATTTCATGGAACCACCATTGGCAATCATGATTTGGAAATTGTTGATGGAATGGATGTAGCAATGAGTTTCTTGGGCAATGCGGCGATGAATAAAATTATGGGTGCTTCCACTATCAAACAAAATGATGACCTTCCGATGCTTGATGTAACCGATTAACTTGAGGGTTTGGGGAGCGGAGAAGCCAGTGAGAGCATTGAGGGAAATCACCGGTTCAACTTCGAGAGGGTCTGAGGGAGGGGTTATGTCAATGGTTTCAGGTGACTCAGACACAAGGGGAGTTTCAACATCCTCTTCCGAAATATCCTCAGAGATGGGCCATAAAAAGCTTTTGTTCCTTACACTTGTGTCTCAGGAAATATTTGTCATCACAATTATAACAAAGGCCTTTTAGTTGGATTTTTGCCATTTCAGCCCTGGTCAATTTTTGTATCTTTAGTGGGGCGGAGGGGGTAGTGGGATTTATGGGTTTAGGGCGGGGGTATAAGGAGGGTTTTTGGTTTTGAGAAGATACAACCTGTTGTGCTTCTTTAGCTCTTTTAGTAGCCTCCACCCAACTCGAAGGTCGAGCCATGAGGACATGGGCCCGAATCTCATCATTGAGGCCACTAATAAAACACTCTTGAAAAAAGACATCAGTCATGCCCTCTGTCCGAAAAGCCAGGCACTCAAAGGAAACAATAAAGTCTTCCACTATTCTTGATTGTTTCAACTTTGTCAAACGGCCCAAATGGTTGGTGTCATTGTCAAAGCATTCATAAAGCTCTGCCACAAAGTGTGTCCAAGCAATATACCCTTGACGAGAAATTTTTCTCCATTGCCACCATTGCCAATGTTCTTGATCTAGATGGAGAACACCATACCAAAGTTTGGCCAAGTTATCTGTAATGTTGTATAAAGAGAAATAATGTTCCATTTGGGTTACCCAACTAGTGGCRTCTGAGMCATCAAATTTGGTCACATYCACCCRCGGAAGGCGTAGGTCACGTTGAAAGTGATGGGGCTAAAAGTTATGTGCCTGAGAGGAAGTTTCACCTTTAGTGTTTGTAGGTACATCAAAGGAAGGGTTATCTATAGGGATATGAAGCTTGGTGCAGAGTGACGAAAAGATAGATTCAAGATGGGTTGTTAGTTTTTGTTTGATTTCCTCCATTGAGGACTGCATGGTTGTATTGATGGTGGAAACATTGGCACTAAGGTGTTTCACTTCTTGTTGGGTCTCGGTGAGACTAGATTTGGCAAACTGAGCACAGTTGCGTGGCAATAAGTCTTGTTTGTTTTAATTTGTTTATGTTTCTATCCCCCAAGGGTTAGGTATTCAAGGGTTCTAAAGACAAGGGTTTGCCCTGTGTTATAGCTCTCTGATATACGTGCGGGGTCCAACAGTAGTACTCAGCCCAATATCTCAGGGCACTAACTAAGGAGGATAGACTGTACCCTTAGCCGTACTACCCAACTACCTAGGTACTAGAGATTATCTTCCCGAGTATTGTTCTCAGTGGCACTATAGAAGATACAACCTGTTGTGATTATTTAGCTCTTTTAGTAGCCTCCACCCAACTCGAAGGTCGATCCATGAGGACATGGGCCCGAATATCATCATTGAGGCCACTAATAAAACACTCTTGAAAAAAGACATCAGTCATGCCCTCTGTCCGAAAAGCCAGGCACTCAAAGGAAACAATAAATTCTTCCACTATTCTTGATTGTTTCAACTTTGTCAAACGGCCCAAATGGTTGGTGTCATTGTCAAAGCATTCATAAAGATCTGCCACAAAGTGTGTCCAAGCAATATACCCTTGACGAGAACTTTTTCTCCATTGCCACCATTGCCAATGTTCTTGATCTAGATGGAGAACACAATACCAAAGTTTGGCCAAGTTATCTGTAATGTTGTATAAAGATAAATAATGTTCCATTTGGGTTACCCAACTAGTGGCGTCTGAGCCATCAAATTTGGTCACATCCACCCGCGGAAGGCGTAGGTCATGTTGAAAGTGATGGGGCTAAAAGTTATGTGCCTGAGAAGAAGTTTCACCTTTAGTGTTTGTAGGTACATCAAAGGAAGGGTTATCTATAGGGATATGAAGCTTGGTGCAGAGTGACGAAAAGATAGATTCAAGCTGGGTTGTCAGTTCTTGTTTGATTTCCTCCATTGAGGACTGCATGGTTGTATTGATGGTGGAAACATTGGAACTAAGGTGTTTCACTTCTTGTTGGGTCTCGGTGAGACTAGATTTGGAAAACTGAGCACAGTTGTGTGGCAATAGGTCTTGTTTGTTTTAATTTGTTTATGTTTCTATCCCCCAAGGGTTAGGTATTCAAGGGTTCTACAGACAAGGGTTTGCCCTGTGTTATAGCTCTCTGATATACGTGCGGGGTC
>SNQJ01S0143524.1:24488-42061 GCA_010110895.2 Picea sitchensis
ATGGAAGAACAACAAAATAAGAATGGATATCATTAGATAAATACACATGAAAGGATGAAATACAAATCATGTGGAAGCTATTGCAAGATAAGTCGAATCAATCATGAAGAGACTTAGAAGAAGCAAAGACAGAAAGAAGTCAACAATTGAGAGGAGATTGGAAAAAGACTTATGATGTTTTGTAGAAGACAACAGACAAAAGCGTGGAATCTGTTAGACAAGAGAGCCAATTATATATTGCAAAAGACAACAAGGATGCAGATGGAAGCATGGACTCTGTTAGATGGAGGGAGCCAATTATATGCACTCATACATGAAGCAAGGATTAGGAGGGAGCTAATCCTATGATCCATTGAAGATGATGAAGTATATATCCATGATAACAACCATGAAATATAGTACGTTTTCTTCAAAGAGAAGCCTTAAAGTATCCTCGGTTGTCCATCCACATCCGTGATCCTATGATGGAATATTTAGGGCATGAAATCTATAAGAAACTCCATGGACCTGAGAACTAAAGAAACACACAAAGATTCGAAGAAAGAAAGAGAAGCTAGAACAACCAGTCATTGTATCAAGAATCACAAGATTGTCAGCCTGATATAAACTCAATAGAAGCAATCAAGTAGATGAATTGAAAGTCTTGATGAAGAATAGTGTATGGAAGACTTATGAATGAAAGCATTGCAAGATCCAAAACTGGAGGTTCTCCCAGATGGAGGGAGAAGACTATGATGATTACTTGTTCCAATAAACCAGAATTATCTCTACATAAGTCATTATATCATCCACAACATCCATGAGTTGGAGTTCTACATTAGATGAATGCAAAAAATGTTCTCTAAAGAAATTGAATAAAGAGCATATGAAGGACAATCTCAAGACTTTGAGGCATACCAGAAAGAGACCTTTGAATGCAGATCGAAGAAGATAACTTGGTGAGGAACCTCCAGTGCACAACATAAGCGTGGTGAAGATTCCTATAACATCAAGATGATTAATCAGTAGATCAGATCTCATGATGACAGAAGAAGTGTCACATGGATATGTTCCAGTTTTCTAACAATGATATACTCTATTGCTCAGAGCTACATAAAGCCTTCACAGAAAATTAGTATTCCAGACTAAAGCACATTTGAAATCAAGCATTACATTATCTGTGATGAAATCCAGAAAGGAGAAATGTGGTTCTCCAATACATATCTCCACAGGTGAGCAGATAAGCAAACATTTTGGTAAAGCTTCTATCCAAGATAAAAGAGTTTGCGTACTCAAGTTGGAGCTCATGGAAACATATTCCTTATTGAAAAAGGAAGAGATGACTCCCAGGTTGGGAGGGAGCACTAAAAATATTATTGAAGACATTCATTTTCAAGATTGAAAAATAGTCCATCTTGGACAGATGCTTTTTTGTTCGGAAAGTGGATTGAGATTTCTAATGGACGATGATTTCCCATTGTGGTTAACATGGGAAATGGTCCAGATTGCTGATGTATCATAGACAATGACTTTCCATTGTGGTTAACATTGGGAGTGGTATAGGGAAGTCTCTCTTCTTGAGGGTTACTCAAGAAGACTGGCCCGCCTCGCCGAAAAATGATTTCTCATTATGGTTAACATGAGGAATGGTCTATTTTGGAGGTTGATACAGGACAATTTTTTCCTCTTATGGTTAACAAAGGAAATGGTATGGACAGTCATTCCTTAGGGTTTATACATTCTCTCCAGGGTGAACTTTGATTAGTGTAGGAGGAATGGCCCAGGGTGGGGAATGGTCCAGGCTTAGAAATCAGGGACAGACATTCCTTAGGGTTTANTGTTTGAAAAATAGTCCAGATTGGACAGATTCTTTCCTGTTCGGAAAGTGGATTGATATTTTTGATGGACAGTGACTTCCCATTATGGTTAACATGGGAAGTAATCTGATTACTGATGTATCATAAACAGTGACTTCCCATTGTGGTTAACATGGGGAGTGGTCTAGGGCAGTCTCTCTTCTTTAGGGTTACTCAGAAGACTGACCCACCTCATTGGACAACGATTTCTCATTTTGGTTAACATGAGGAATGGTCTGTTTTGGAGGTTGATACAGGATAGTATTTTCCTCTTGTGGTTAACAAAAGAAATGGTCTGGACAGTGATTCCTTAGGGTTATACATTCTCTCCAGGGTGCACTTTGATTAGTGTAGGAAGAATGGCCCAGGGTGGGGAATGGTCCAAGCTCAATAATCAGGGACAGACATTCCTTAGGGTTTATACATTCTCTCCAGCGTGCACTTTGATTAGTGTAGGAGGAATGGCCCAGGGTGGGGAATGGTCCAGACTCAGACATTCCTTAGAGTTTATACATTCTTTCTAGGGTGCACTTTGATTAGTGTAGGAAGAATGGCCCAGGCTGAGGAATGGTCCAGGCTCAGAAATTAGAAACAATCATTCTTCCTTGTTTGAGAAGAATAGGGAAGATAGCCCATTGTTGACGTTCTATACTGAGGGCAGATATTCTTTCAGCTCTCACAAATGTGAGTGAAATATTGGCCCAGATGATTCAGCTTATATCATAACATTGTTTCTGTGCAGGTTGATATCAGATGGTTGTTATGAATAATTTATGATAGTAGATGTATACTACTGTGGTGGATGTGTTCCACTATTCATGACTATATGTTACTAATCAAGTACTTGTTTTCTACTTAGTGTGATAGTGTATCACTGGATTGTAGTTATGTATTACTATGGATAGACATAGTTGTACTCTATTTTGTTTTGATTGCCTTGAAGACCATCAAAAGTTTTGGAAATGATTAGCAGCTAGATGGATGAGCAAAGGAAAGAGATTTCCCAATGGAAAATGGTTCAGAACAATTACTCTTCTAGGATTGGAACATTGACTCTTGTATCACTCTATAGCGTGAGTGACTTATTCAACATCATGTCTGATTACTCAGATGGAGTATGGTTTCGAGAGATGATGTAGCTGATGACACTGATGGTGATGTTCCTGCTACTAGTTGTCTCCTAACAGTAGAGATATACTACTGTAGTGGACTTGTTCCACTGATTGTGACTGTGTGTCATGATTTGAGTAGTTGCATACTACCATAGATAAACATAGGTGCGTTCCATCAGTTGATATTGTACCAATTGTCATAGGAGATTATCTAGTTGGATAATAATGACGATGCTCGTGATACTACTAGTTGAATGGTCTATTTTGTGCTCAAGACCATACCTCCCTAGCTAGGATGAAGTGTTGATATTATGGTAGCTTCAGGAGGTATGAACCTCTATTGTGACCTATGACGAGATCAGAATATTACGGAAGGAAGCAAAGAAGTAAAGGAAACCCTAGACAAGTTGTCGGCTACAGAAATATAATTAATATGAATTAATTAGTACCCAGAAGGAGAAGTCGGCCCCAATAAGTTTGCTAGAGCCACTATAAATACAGGGCACCAGTTATCATTATTTCATCATCTCAGCAGTTATAGTTGCCATTTCTGTTCAGTGCAGTTGTCAATTCTACGCAGTGCAGTGGCAGTTCTTGTGCGCAAGTCTCTGGGAAAGTGTTACACTAGCTTCTGGGTGGGACTATCTGATCAGCTTGGTTTCTATTCTTGCTTGGTGCATTAGCCTCTCTTGTCTATTGGATTGCTACCAATATTCTTCTCTGTCAAGGTCAAGGTGCTCGGAGGGTGGCTTCGGCCTATGGTTGGGTGACGAGGGTATCATCAATGGTAAAACGAGAACAATATTCTATATTCTAACAGGAGGTGCTACCTCCAAATTGTAGGACTGATCCTTGGATATGTTACATCTTGTCTCCAATATACTCCTTGTTTCTATTTATCAAAAAAATAGCAATTTAACCCATCAATCTTTTAGAGCATATATGCCCACACTCTGCTGCCTTATATGTACATTGGCAACCTTTAGAGTGAATGGATTTTCATTACTTCATTCACTAAATGAGATACTCTTATACCCAAATTCCATTGAGCACTCTGATTAACATGAGTGCATTTCATGTTGTGGATTTCCAAAACTTTATGGTTGCACCTAGATTCATATGTTAACATTCTTCAGTCTTCAACTTTGATCATCTTGTGGGATATTCATGAAATAACATTATGTCCTCAAGTTCCTCAACTCCTTCTTGATACCAGGTCCAAAATATTTAATATTATATCAAACCATCCTTCATTATTCCCATGCTTTGCATCTCCATATGAATCTAGGGTACATGCATTATCATCTATTGCAGATGGATTTCCCCACCTAGCACTCACATTTTGATGTGCAAAATTATCATCTGGATTGTTTTCCCCAAACAATAATTTCATTAGGGTTTTCTATGTTTCTTATTGAACCCAACATCTGATCCAATAATTTCTTAAAGATCCCAAATGTACAATGAAGAAATGTCTCTATCCTTCTTTCTTCTATCTATAGACACCTATAACACTTTTTATGTTTAATTGTAACATAACCTCAAAACAGGCCTACAACAAAATTTGTTAGCTAGAACCACAATATACAATTTTTTAACATATGCACAATTTTTCCTTTTTGCTCATGTAGTCAGCTTCCACTTCAATCATATGTGATTGAAAATCAGCTTGCTTGATGTCCAGGGCTGCATAGATCCTAGGTACACTTTTTCCCATGTCCTCCACTATTTTAGCTTGTTGTACACTGTGAACAGTCCTCACTTTTTCACCCTTGAGAGGAAAGTCTCTAAAAATATGATATTCCCCACAACCCCAACATTTAATAGGTGGTTGTCTAGGTCTTTTCCACCCCGTCTCAATCATTCTGGGTTCCATAATGCATCCAGACTCTTTCTTCTATTTTTTCCTGAAAATTGCTTGCCTAGGTCAATTTTATGAGTGAGTAGTTATATTCTACTTTTCAAGATATTTCCAACACCTGCTTCCATGCTCAATTCTGATTTTTGAGTAGAAAAGTATGAATTTTTGAAAATTATTCTTCTTGGGAGGTAATCCCTGTACAGTTGTTCTCCTTCTTCAGAGTTGAATTAGCTCTTGGTCCCCTGCTGGATCCTCTCATAAGTACAAAGGCATTATTTACTTCTTTAAGTGCAGGTACATACAATTCAGAACCCTACAGACTCCTTCTTTAAGCCCCTTTATGTCCTTAAAAACAATTTTCGGGCACTAGCCCTTTTTCTTCAGCCCCCAATCTCATGTGACCACGGGATATGACCAAGCACTCAATTGAAAGGCGCTTATCCGGAGCTTCGAGACTTTGGGGCTCTGGAAATTCGGGCTTCGAAGGCTCTTACTACCTCATGTCTTATTTCTCCTGAATGTCGAATTGGCAAACTCATGCATGGTACATCTTCGGAGATTTGGGGCTTCGTTGCTTCGGAGCTTGGGAGTTCTTTCTATATCACACCTTATTTCTCCTGAACGTCGAACTGGCGAACTCCCAGAGAGGCTCTTTGGATATCGTTACAACTTCACACCTGAAAACTACTGAACGTTGAATTTCCAAATTGTTAGGGTCTTCTTAGCACTGCACACTAGGGGTGTTTTGTGTCAAAATATCGAGATGACACGTGGACCAATCGACAAGTGACACATGTCAAGTTCCAATTGGCACATAAGGTCTATAAAAGGAACGAATCAAGATGACACGTGGCAAGCATCGAGTGGGTCAATGACACCCTAGGTGACGTCAGCAGGCCACGTCATACCGACGCTCTGTGACTTCAAAACTTCGGGCTTCAAAAGATTTCACACCAACATACTTTATAACTCCTGAATGTCGAACTTATGAATAGGTGTTCCCCGGAGCATTGGGAATTCGACACTCTGGGACTTCGAGCTTCGGGGGGATTTTGCACTAGAACACTTTAAATCATCCAAACACCGAACTAGCGGACTCCCAAACTGTCGCTCTCTGGAGCTTCGGGCCTTCGGGCTTCGGGAGATTTCACCACATAACATTACAAATCTCCTGAATTGTCGAACTTCTGAACTATGCTTCTCTAGATTTTCAGGACTCCGACGCTTTGGGGATTTGGATGTTTTCGATACTGATCACCACCCCACCCTTGAACTACCGAACACCGAAATTATGAAAACTTGCTAATTTGCGGACATGTGTCCCCTAACCGCGACCAGTCCGGATTAACTTCGGACTTCGGGACTTTGGAGAAATATTCTCTAAGTGACACAAGGATAAAAAAATATCGAATGTCATATTTGATAATCTGTAGACACATGTCCCAGACAACGGACAGTCTATATTTACTCCATGGTTCAGGACTTCAAGAGATTTTCTTCCTAGTAGCTTAAGGACTCGCTTCTCTCGGAGTGTCAAACCTCTGAACTGTCGTGATATCTATGGCTCACACTCGCTCGTGCACAGATCTGACGACTGGAATATGATATTCTCCATTGTACCTCATCTCCTTATTTGTGCATGATCCAACAACCCAGATCTATCCTTGGCCAAATATAACGGTCAAGTACTCCTCCCACTTATCTACAGTGTAGATTCACTCTGGGACTTCGGAACTTCGGGGATTTTACCTCCTCTTCATCAAAGACTTAAAATTTTCCGAAGCAAAAAAATCCGAAGGACTTGAGGGGTTAACCCTCCTTTTCCAAATATGATGGCTGTGAAGGATTCAGGCCTTTCCCGAACAGATCCTACGACCATTGTGGTTTCCAAAATTGCTACACCTCCTGAGCTTTCAAACACATTTAAGGTGTTCTCTCAGCGCCTTCCTGGCACTCATGGATGCTATGTAGCTCAAGATTTTTTCCATCACAACAACAACTCTTTGTGAAACGTTTTCTTCAATTTCCTATTACACGGCCCATCCAGGCTCAGTGTTGAAAATTGGAGCTCTGATACAAATTTGTAACATACCCGGCCACCCAGGTCGAGTCATGCCACCTAAAAAAATCCATTCTCTGATATCCATATTGTAACATACCCGGCCTTCTAGGATGGCCATGCCAACTCCATAAAAATAACAATACCATATGTATATATATAAAACTTAAGAAGACAAACATATTCTGCAAACACACATATTCATGCAGAAATAACAGTAAAATATACATGCAACATACACATGCAAAACCCATAAACATAAACACATATATAAATACACTCCATGTAAATTAATACACAATTGATATTTATCTTTTATAGAATACCACCAACTGCATGCAGACCTTCCACGATCCTCCCAGCCTTAGACCACACTTCTCAGGACTCTCAACAGTGGGTCGCCCCCAAGCTGGGACTAAACTCCACCTAGGTAAAGGGATTCCTAGGCTAGGCTGAGACAATACAGACAACATGAAGGATTTCATCCCAAGAGCCAAATCAAACTACCATCCTACAGTCTCTCATTCCCCACATGCATGTCCCACCCCAGGAAGTGTGCCCCTTCTCTGCTCAATAGTCCTTCGACTACCCCACTTCCCTTCCAAGGCTTCAACAACATGTCATACATGAAGTCTCAGATCATTATAGTTTCAGTTGGGCTCCCTCAGGAAATCACTTTCCCAGCAATTCTCTCACCTAGAGAGAGTTTCTCATGGGCATGACGACCCGCCTCTTCAATCCACAGGCATGAAAATGCGCCTCTTCATTCCCTCGGGCCTGACAACCCATTTCTTCATTTCGTTTCTTAATTCAACCAGTTACTGGGAATGGTGAATACAACAAAAATGTTCAATTAAGGCACATGTGATGCCAGCAACAACTTTCAGGGCATGGGACAGATGTTGTTCATAATGGAAAGGTAAAAAATTGGCTCAGGTAGGTGTAGGTGCGATGTGCATCCTAGAAGGGATATTGTTTTTTGCTGATAACAGGAAAGTACAGGTAACACAAGTGTGTAGGCTCTAGGAGTGCGTGAATGATGCAGAGGTCGACTCATGGAGAGCATGGTTGAGTGTGTGAATGGTTGAGTGAGTCAATGGCTCTGTCCTTGGGAAACAAATTAAATTCCCCCACACTTATTTGCATGCACCATTGATGACACATGGATCTCAAGGAGCTCGTTTCTCTCCACTTGGGATTCATGTTCTTCCCCACAAGAACTTAGGATAAAATAATTATCCTCACCATAGTCTTTAGGAATAATATTATAATATTCCTTTGGCAATAATCCCTCTAGCTTAGCCCCCTTTCCTAGGCTGTTAGTCCCTCCCTTTCCCTTCCTAGTGGATTTTAGTCCCCCATACGCTTTTATCATGGTCGGTCTACAAGCAGCAATGTATTATATTAATGATATGGATATTTACATATACAAAAATAGGCTCATTGGCCTTTAGCATCTAGGCTCTCTGGCCTAATCATCAGATAAGCCTTCTAGCCTATACTAAATTGGCTCACCAGCCTATAAAACACATTTACGTTTACAATTGGGGCTCGGTCTTGGGGTGTTACAATTAGTGCAACAGGGCGCGTACACTATCCAAAAAAAGGTTTTTTTAGAAGGAAGCCTCAGCAGTATTTTTGGAAAAGTATGCAAATGGATGGGCAAATGTCTTAGATGCACAGATATGGAAATTTTGGACTATAACAGTCACTAAGTAGAATTATTCCTTGTGGGAACAATCGAGCCAACAACCAGAGCTAGAGCCATAGCCAAGACCAAAGCTAGTAGCCATAGCCATGAGCTAGAGTTAGAGATGTAGCTAGGAGCTAGAGTCAAAGCCACATTTTAGAGAAGCATATAGTAGACACAATGATATAGATTGGTTTCATTTGATCCTTTGCAGACCAAAAATCCTCACAATGGGGAGGTGTGATCTGAAATGGATCCAAACCATCAAATGGTTGTAAGACTATGTACCTGCAAGCCAATTTGACAATTTATGAAATTTAGAAAACTATTGAAAGCAATGTAAATGTAAAATTTTAATAAGAAAAAATGAAAGTGAGAAGGAAAACTGGATTAAAAAAAATATTTAAAAAAATAAGACAGAAGGCCAAGGAATTGGAAATGAAGGGTCATGGCTATTGGACTTCCCCTTACCCCCCATATCTCTCTATTTCTTCCTTCACTTTAATTTTCAATGGGTCTTTTTTCCAAGAGAGGAAGAGGCATAGAGAGCCATGAAAGCATTATACTAGATATTATGGAAATGAGAACTTAGCCACCATCCTAAGCTAGTTTTTTCATTTGATTTTCCAAGGTAAACATTGTATACATTGTGATTTGGTTGTGGGGTATTTTTTGTGTGTGAAATGTTGTTCTTATTTTTTTTAATTCATTGTTATGAGTGTGTTAATGGTGAAAAATAAGAATGACCAATTAAATTCCTATTAGTTTGATTTGTGAAAAAAAATTCCACTATCTTCTGATGAATGTCAATAGCTCCAAGATCATCTCCATCCATTTCCAACTGAATTGAAGATCCATGGTTATTATCAATTGATTTTTTCACTTATCTGGAGAGTTTATAATCCATTTTAATCTGGATATTGGGTGAATTTTATCACTCCTCTAGACTATAAATATCTCATTGAGTTGAATTTCTCTTAGTTGGGTCTAACTTCTCTTACCTGGGTTGAATTAGCACTTGCCTGGTTGATTACTTATTTTTTGGGGTGAATTTCTTCCTCACTAGACTGCAATTTCATTGATGGAGTGAAGAGTCAAATTTCTCTTAGTTGGGTCTAACTTCTCTTACCTGGGTTGAATTATCACTTGCCTAGTCAATTACTTATTTGTTGGGGTGAATTTCTTCCTCACTAGACTGCAATTTCATTGATGGAGTGAATTCACTACTACATATGACCAAATTTGCCACGGTTTTTTGTTTCTATTGCCACACATATCCGTCGCACTTTCCACGAAACCAAAGACTATTTTTCGTGGAACTTTTTTCGTCACTATATCCATGAAATAGTTATTCATGGAAACAGCGACAAAATAAGCCCTCCACATGTCATCATCTTCAAGATAGGCTTACCTTATAAAGCGTGGAAATAGCGACGAAATTTCGTCGCAATAGGGACGAAAAACCGTGCCAAAGTAAAAACTTACCAACAGATTACGACGCAGATACCATACGTGCGACAGAAAAGTGTGGAAATTTGCAACGAAAATGCGTGGCAATAGAGACGAAAATGTTTGGCAGAGAAAACATTTACGACCAAGATGCTATATGCGCGACGCAAAATCGTGACAAAGTGCGACGAACTTTCGTTGATATTGCCACGCTTAATAAAACACATTCATTGCCTTACGATGAACTATCATTGATATTGCCACGCTTAATAAAACACATTCATTTCCTTACGACGAACTATCGTCAATATTTCCATGCTTCCTTTAGCTTTAAAAAAAAAACTACATGAGAAGTTGGATGTTGGGATTCGTGATTGACCCATACTCAATATGTTCATGTGTGATTGACCCTTCAAATGGTTTCTTATGTGATAAGGGCTTATCAAAGGGTATTTTGGGACTTATTAGGTGTCCTTCTTAGTGGACCAAAAGGGAAACCCGAGGCACCTTGGGATGAAGGGGAAGATAAAATACATTCCCTTGAATGAATGGTTTTGATTGAGATATTGGGGCTCTGAACTAGAGGTCAAAAACAATTTGGTAGGGGTATCCTATGGGGACATTATGGGATACGTGTTTTTTTTAAATCTATCACTATGCTTGTGAGAGTGGGCCAACCCTTTACTTATCCACTTCAATGCACTCACAACCATTAATTATAGACTGGTCACAATAATTACCTTGAATATCAAATTTAACCTATTAATGTGAAGGGATAATCACAGCATGAGGTTAAAGGCATTCACACCCTTTCAATAACTATGTTTGTATCTTTTTGGATGAGAAACTTGTATCCTTGTGGTTAATTCAATCCCTTACCAAAAAGATGAAGGTTACTCACACTCATATGAATGAAAGAAATCAAAGTTGTTCCCACGAAAAAAGTTGTAACGCTTTGAAAGAATGGTAGATCACAACAATGGAGCACTTGTTTAAACAAAGACACTTACACCTATTCAAGTAAAGGTAACTCACCCTATTCAAATGAAGGTACATTATACCATATAAATGAATAGAAATGGAAATGTTTAACTCAAAGGGTAGTTCACACAAAATCAAGTTAGTGTGATCACAATGTTTTGAAACGAAGGGTGATCACACTACTCTAGGTGATAGTTTCTCACACCACCCTAAATGAAGGATGATTTCACTTGTTGAAGTCGAGGTACTCACATTAATGCCAACAAATGGTAACACATACCACTATAAATGAGTAGGAATCACACATGATGAAGGTGAGATAGCAAATATTTCACTTGGAGTAATGCAATTTGGTGGGAAGTATAATAGCTAGTAGTATATGTTATAGTCTTTATTTCCACCCTACATGCCAGAACGGAATCCAGCAGAAGATGAAAGTCAATAAAAATTTATTTCTCGGGATTTAGGACCTTTTTTTAGGGTCTTCACGTGGAATATAGGAGAAAACATGCGATGATAGTCATTGGTTGTTTATAATGCAACAAGTGATGATCCCTGCAACCTTCTAGATTTGCAAAGTTATGAAGAGGTAAGAGAGGGATCATCTCCCACCATGATTTTATAATTATTATGTAGTGGGGTATATTGAAACGAATTACTTATATCCTCACTGTTGGGTATGGTATATCGTCTAGATTTACCATCTAATACATTTAATTTGTCAACCCAGCGGCTTGAATGTTTTACAGGCTACCATGCACTATATTTGCAGACTGTGCTTCTTTCAATATTGATCATGTAAGTAAATAATTATTGCAGTAAAATAAAGAACAAAAAATAGATTAATAGTGCTTAAACATAAATAACTGTAACATTCAAATGAAGCAGGATAACTGTAAATGAAGCAGAACACATAGATCTAATAGATTCCACACAAAACCACAACAAAACTATATCATAAGTCAACAACACCTGACCAGAAGAGCGAGCCCAAATCCCCGATCACGGTTGTGGTGAACTAACTGCCACAAAAACTCAAAAACTCAGAAGAAACTCGATTTTCATTAAATAAAACAAGATTACATAGGTTGCAGTCTTGATACAGGACAACTCCTAGCTAGTTGACTGACTGGCTAATCCTTTCTCTATCTTTGTTCGGCCTTTTATACAATTCGTGGAGCACAGAGTGTCCCAAGATTAGGGTAACAAATATTCCTAAAAATACACAAAGGCTGAACCAATTAACAGAACCTAATGTTGGACCATGGAACAGGTCCTCTTTTGCAACTTCAACCCATGGACTGCGCTGCATCCTTGATCACATCATTTTGCCAGACTGTGTTTGCTTTGTTCCTGGGAGATTTCATAGATTAGTGATTCACTTTGGTAAACCCCCAACCAATCTCTAATGTTTTTGAACTAATACACACAATGACATAATAGAGGTTCATTCTTACCCTTGTGGTTACACAAATCTCCCCCAAACTTTAGTCACGTACACGTCCTCGTGCAGGCCTTTTCTTTCACAGATCTGGGTTGGAACCTTGATACTGGACCTGAAGTTCTACTATGTCATATGCTTCAGCCATATCTGTCCCTGGAAACTTATATCCCTCAGTCAATATTATATCCTTCCACCATTCTCTCTAGACCTCGTAATCAAGTTGATATTGATCAAGTGGCATCCAGATGATGGGAAATGAAAATCTCAAACCTAGCCATTGAACCCCACAAAACCTCATACATGTTATATACCTGGATATTCTTTCCATGGCTCTGCGAAAATTGGGAGCCCCAAATGCTTCTCGTTCCCTGACAGCAGGTGGTGATAAGGCCCATCTATGGTCACAGTTTTCAAGTGCCTCTTCCTTGCAATAGGTCAATTGTTTTATGCAAATATTAGCACACCATTGTTGTGTAGTTTCCATATTTTGTGGCCAATTGGGAATATGTCTGAAATAGTTATGTTTGTTGATGATCTGTTCAACTTGAAATTTCTCCATTCTAACCTGAAGGGGTCTGTGTACCTGATTTTCCTCGAAATAATCAAGTGCCTTCTTCCACTTCACCTGGTTAATGGTGTAGGAAAGAGAGGCCCTCAATTGGACATCTCCCACATAAGGAACTGGATTGAATTTTTTATCATCTCTTGGAATGTAGTTGTGCATGTATAGTTCACACATGAGATGTTGTGTGAGGATTTCATAACTTTTCAAGGTCCTAAGAAACTCCATGGGGTCTCTAATATTATAAACCATCTCCTGGTGAACACATTCCAGACAGAAAAATAAATGTTGTTCATGAAGGAACAATGCATAGCTGAGAGAAGGGGAGCGACACGTTACTACCTGTTGGGTGATATCATACATCTCTCGTTCGTCATCTCTTAACCTATGTATCTGTTCCTCCAGCTCTGTAATATTTTCCTTCTGTTTCTCGCCCTTGTTCTTCTCTTCTTCCAACTTTTCCTCATAGTCAACAATGACTCCAATAGCTTGCTCCCTTATGTCTTTCAATGTCCTTAGGTGCATTGAAGAAGGGATGGCTCCTGTCCAAAACTGGGCTACAGTTTTCTTCCACTTATGTATCTCGGCTTTCAACAAAACTACCTGAGCTTCAATTGTATCTGTCATTGGATCAGCTTGAGTAGATGTTTTTACTATGGAAGTGTCCAAAATAGGATCAGTCTGAGTGGCTACTGGTACTGTAGAGGTGTGCAAGATAGGCTCAGTCTAAGTAGCTACTGTATGCAACACCAACTCAGTTTGAGTAGTTGTTGTTACTCCAGGAGTATCGACAGTTTGAGTATTTGTCAATACTGTAAGAGTATCGGCAGTTTGGGTAGCTACCGAAATAGTCTCCTTGACATTCTCCTCACTGCTTCCTTGGCAGTTCTTGTGTATCTTCGTGCTTGTTTCTTCATGCGAAGCACTTGCTTCTTTAGCTTGGCATTCTCCATCCTGAATTGAAGACTTTCTCTAAAGGCTGTCTTATAACGGTCCTGAATAGGGGTTCTTCTCCTTGCACAAAATTCGACAAATTTCTGTTTGACAGGAATTTCTTCATCCCATCATCTAAGAGGAACCTCATTATGAGCTTCATTGTCTGCAGCCTCTATTCCTGGCTTTTGTTTAACTCGCACTTCTCCTAGAGTAGAAACACCCCACTCTGGTTCAGGGTTTTTGGGAGCAACATGATCTGACAATGGTTCTTGTGTAACAGTGTCAGTCATTTCTTGCTCACAAACTGGAGTAGATGTTGTGTCTTCAAAAATAGGGATTTCAGGAACGACTTGTTCCGACGCTGGTTCTTGTGTTACAACGTCAATCATTACCTGCTCACCAATGGGAGGAGTAGCTACACCATCTTCAAAGACAGGAAATTCAGAAAGTTCGGGTGCTAGTTCTTGAGTAACAACGTCAGTTACCTCTTGTTCATAGATTGGAGGAGTAGCAGCATTCCTCTCCTGCTCATCAAACGAAGGGGTATCAACATCCATCTCATGATCATATGCAGGCAAAATAGCAGTGTCTCTTTCTTTTTCATCTAATGAGGGAGTAGCAACATCTCTTTCTTATTCATCTGCTGAGGGAGTAGCAACATCTCTTTCTTGTTCATGAAAAGGGTTTGGAGGAATAGAACCCTATGCTTCCTCTTCTTCTGAATCTAGGTTAATGACCTGCCTCATTCCCCCAACTTCTCTAACTTCCACTAATGGTTTTCCTATTTCCTCATCTTCGTTTGAGGTTGATTCTTGTGTATCAACACCCATTCTCTAACCTTCTACAATATTTTTGGTAGCCTCTACTAAATTGCTCAGCCCATCTCTCTCTGCTAGGGTTTCTGCTACTTCTGCGATAAGTTCTGCTAATTCCTCTTCTGAGAGTCTTATGAACTGTGGCCAACTCATAGGGATTTTCTCTAGCACATGCATGAATAGTAGCTTAACAAGGCCATGATTTTTTAGGGTTTTGAGTGGTACGCACGAGCGCTGAGCTGCTCGCGCCATCTGCTGAACGTTATTACACAGAAAATAGGGCATGTTTATGCATTGTTGGAAACACAGAGATCTGAGCAATTTGAGATGATATTTGTAAATGGTAGAGGGGTGGCCTTCACATGTCACATACCTTATGAAGAACAGTGCTACCTCGGCCCATGGAGGTGGCAGAGAAGTTCATTCATATCCTTTCCCTTTCTGCTTTACTTCTTCATCATCACGCAGAAACAACTCTGGAAATTTTGGGAGTGGTGTTTTCAAGACAAACCATCGCTGACCAGATATTGGCAACCCACTAGTTGTTGCAATGGTTTCCTCCATGACTCTGATTTTTAATCCGCATACTGTGGAGGAGTGGTCGTCCAAATTCTAGGCGAATTCTGCTATAATGTCTGCATCGAATCCCTGTAACCTCTCGAAATACACGTCCCAACCTACATTTTGGAAAATTTGCTAGACTTCTGGATTTTGACGGACCTGTGTAGTATTTTTTGGCTCATACCTTATTTATCCACCACCCATTTTGTTCCGTTGATTGTGCATGCTTGGGGAGTACCAACGACCAGTTCAGGAGAAACGACAGACAAAACAGTTTTGCGAAAAATGTGTTGTGGAAAGAGTCGTGGATTTTTTTTTATTTTAAAAAATTAAATGATGTGGCAGGTAAGTAATGATGATGATATGAAAATGAATTTAATATTAGCTTGGCAGATGATTAATGGTTTGGAGGGTGTGTCCAATCCCTATGTGTACAACGATGTCAGAAATTTTTAAGTAATGATTGCAAAATCGTGTGATTAAAGAGGGTAATGATGACTCTTTGGGAAAAGACATAAAATCTCCCCCAAACTTTAAGTTAAGACCGTCCTTGAGCACGAATTCCTATGCCATGTGTAATATTACCCAAATCCATTAAAGTTGGTTGAGTACATACCTGGTGAATCACCTATTATGGAGAAGAATCATCGCAGGAATAGCGTCGTCTGCAATCGCGGAATATGACAACATCGATTCGAGCAGCAGCATTGAAAGTGGTGGTAGATAAAATATCGGTATCCATGTTGGTGGGAGTGTAGACAAGTAAATCCAACCACAGTAACGGTAGTAGGAGTAGCGGAAACTAGAGAGTAGTGGCGACTGGAGTAGTGGAAACCAAAGAGTAGCGGCGACTAGAGTGGCAGCACCTCGGAGTAACGACATTTGGTACAGTGGTGATTTTAAAGTAACGACACTCGGAGTAGCAACGACTGGAGTAGTGACAAACGGAGTAGTGGAAATAGCAGTAATGGAATCTCATACAACGGCGATTTTGAAGTAGTGGAAACCAAAGTAGCGGCAGCTATAGTAACAACATCTCATACAACGTCAATTTTGAAGTAACAACACCCAGAGTAGCGGCAACTGGAGTAGTGGTAGCTGCAGTAAAAACATCGCGTACAATGATGATTTTAAAGTAACGACACCAAGAGTAGCGGCAACAGGAGTAGTGATAGTTGCAGTAACAACATCTCATACAACGACGATTTTTAAGTAATGGCTCCGGAGTAACAGTAACAGGAGTAGCAGTAGTTGCAGTAATGACATCTCGTACATCGACGATTTTGAAGTAACAGAACCGGAGTACCAAATTGGGTCCACTTTTCAATCTAGTGGTAGTTGGTGAACCAATCACACATTTTCCCCATTGTCAAATTGGCGAGATGGAATTTTATCTCGATTGTGTGAATATTTATGCTTACTTTGAGTTCATTGACATATTAGATGACAAATATCCATACCTAGTATTGTAATGGATTGATTGGGAATTTGATAATGATGTCATTTGTTAAGAAGGGTTATTGGATGGTATATCCATTGGATCCAATGTAGGGAAATACATTTGTTAAATAGATAGAATAAGTATTGGATGACTAGGAGAGTTGGAAGACTACATTAATCTCACCATAGGATAGTTGGAAGACTACATTAATTCAACTGCTAGTGGAAAGTTGAGTTGGAGAATAGTATTCTCCTATGTCATTTATTCCAAAGTGTCCATTACTTTTGGGCCACCTAGGGAGTATGAGAATTAATTGACACAAATATGCACACTACCAAATTCCATTAAGTGGATTCATGTAGAGATTAAAGATCCACTAGTGTTTAATGGCACAACTAATGTTTACTGTTCAAGTATTATCTTCTGGACCAATCCTTCAAGTTGTCCATTGATAATTTAGTGGTCAAGTATTTGGTTAACAATACAATGTTGGAAGGTTGATTCTATCGATGTTTTCTACTATTTAAGGAGTTTGATTTTGAAGTGGTGGTTAAAATAGGTAAATAAAATGTGGGACCTAACTACCTCTCAAAAATACACAATTGGAACAATGTTGGGATAGATCATAAAGTGTTGAATGTAGATATATTTTGCATGGAAGTAGTTCTTGAATTCTTCACTAATATTTCCAACTTCAATTATAAATCTACATGCACTAGAAGAATATGGTAATAGTAAAGATTGATAGCTCATAATTAAGGATACAAATTATTAGTTAATCATACGGTACTTGCACACATTAGCAATGGATGGGGTTCTTGACTACT
>SNQJ01S0143525.1:6056-24443 GCA_010110895.2 Picea sitchensis
CCCCAGAAGTTCTAGTCATGGAGCTTTCTAGTTTAAGAATGAACCCCAAAGAGAAAATCAAAGACTTTAACCAAAGATTCTTAACACTAAAGAACCGAATCCCTATGGATTCGATGCTTGCTGAGAATCTTATCATAGCATACTATACGAAAGCCTTACATCAAAGTATAGCCATTTGGGTAAAGTGATCTAAGAAATCCATGTTGTTAGAGGCCTTCGAAGAGGCCAGTCAAATTGAGAAAGACATCCTTAGTTTAAAATACATCACTAGCAATGAAATAGAGACTAGTTCGTCTTCCAAAAAGAAAATCAAAATCCTCCCTAGACCTGCCCAAAATAAAACACAACCTGAAAGATCAGATTTAGAAAACTTAACAAAAGTCGTTCAAAAACTGTCAAATCAAGTTATAGATTTGAAAAGGATGGCCGAAGAAGCTTCTTCGAGCAAAGGGCCTTACAAACCCCCGTTTAGGAAGCCTCTTCCCACCAACCAACCTAATTCAAACACCGAAGGCTTAAATCTAGAAAGCCTGCAATTCGCTATTCAAACGATTCTAGAAGCCTAGGATAACTTGATGCCTCCTGAGATCCCTGAGGAAGTAGTTGAACAAGAGAAAGTAGAAGAAGATGAATCTTCTCCGAACAGTTTTGGAAACTTCTCGAATAGCATTTTTCAAGCTAATTTCAAGATAGTACATCCCTACAATACTAGGAGTAAGACAACAAACAAACCTTCTTCTGAAAACACTACGACTTTGCCCCCAAAACAGTCTAAATAAGCTGAGACTAAACAGAGTCATATAAACCCAAACTTAGATTATTATTTAGTTGAAGATCTAAAAAAGTTAAGGGCTAACATTTCTATTTATGAATTATTAAAATTTCTGTTTCTGCTACAAAAAATGTTACAGAATATCGCAAAGAATAGCAAAAACGGTAATCCAAGCAGTAACAAAGTTTCTCAGAATAACCCAAAAGTTCCTCAGAAGGCCTCCGCTAAGAAAAATTCTGATCCTCATGAGAAGAGATACCTTCATGTAAATAATGTAACAAATGTAGATAAATTAGCTTTACAGGCTGAGAGTAAAAAGCCACAAGCTTCCACCATTAGTACTCGTAGAAATGTACCTCCATTTTTGTTAACTTTCAAAATATTTAATAGGAACGTGCACAATTGTATGGTAGACTCAGGAGCGTCATCCAATGTAATGCCATGGTCTGTGTGTCAGAAGATTAATGCTGAAGTTGAACCATTCACCTTAAAGATCATCCAACTTGATCGAACTAGCGTTAAGGTTAAGGCGAATTAAGGAATGTGCTTATAATATTATCGTCTAACCCCAAAGTTCATCAAGTGATTGATATTATTGTTGTGGATATTCCATAAGTTTATGATTTGTTTTTAAGCAGAGACTGGTCGAAACAGCTACACGGCTATTTCGCGACAGATTGGTCTCACCTGTGGCTGCCCAAGAATGACAAGCCCAACAAAATCAAGGTAAATCGTGAACGTTACCTAAAGTTCATGGTGACAGATTTAAATGATCCCAATGAACCATTTACACCTTCTGCCGATTCACCCAAAATACAAGGGATGGATACCTTTTTCGGCAATTTCATGGCCGAGACTTCAGCTATCACTAACCCAGAGCAGCAGTCTGAGATTATGGCATATATGCAGCCAACAATTTCTACCCAATGGTCTCATGCACCCGACAAAAATCAAATATGGTCTCTTTACTTTGACAGGTCAAAGTCCAAGGAAGGAGCTGGTGTGGGCTGCGTTATTATTGATCCAGCAGGTAACAAAACCCTGATTGCATGCAGGTTAGAGTTTGAATGTACAAACAACACAGCGGAATATGAGGCTTTATTGCAAGGCCTCAGAAAAGCATTAGATATGAACATTCAAAATTTGACTGTTTTTGGTGATTCGAAAATCGTGGTTAGACAGGTAAGAGATTCTATCCATTGTTTGTCTCTGCATCTTAAAAGCTACCAATCTGAGGTATGGAATTTAATGAATAATTTTTTTTCTTTCAACATAAATTCTATTCCTAGATTGAATAATTTGGAAGCCGATTTATTAGCTAACGTAGCTTCGAAACTCTTTCCTGCAGATGGCTTGTCCCCAAATGCATTCTTCGTCGGACTGTTGTTCGGGATATCCGTTCTCGACAACATCACAAATTGGAGAGTCTTTGACGATGATCAACAAATTATTAGTTTCTTACATATGGAAGAAACTTTCCAAGGCGCAGTGATCGACGAATGCACTCATGACAAGAACCTTTACGATTTCACAGTAATACCAGATCCGAGATCTCCTGAATCTTCATCGGACATGGTAAATTCAATCCCTAAATTTGTAGTTAGATTAGAAAAAATGTATGATCTTCAAGACAAATTCAAAAAATCGGTCAATTGTAAAACAAATAGTTCCTCTTTATCGTATGAAAAATTAAACTTGGGAACTGATGATAATCCACAGTGCATTAATTTAGGGGTGGGGTGTTCTGAACAAGAGAAATCCACGTTTATTAAATTGTTTAAGGAATTCAAAGATGTTTTTGCATGGACATATGAGGACCTAAAGACCTTTGACCCTAACATCATACAACACATCATTCCTATGAAACCCCAAACCTTGTCGTTTCAACAAAAGTTAAGAAAAATGCACCCTAAGCTCGAACCGACCGTCAAAAAAGAATTAAATAAACTCCTTAATGCTAAGATAATTTTCCCAGTTAGGCACACGTAATGGGTTTCTAACCTTGTCCCTATCCGAAAAAAGAGTGGTGAAATCCGACTATGCGTCGATTTCCGAAACCTTAATCGAGCGTCTGATAAAGACAACTACCCTGTCCCACCCATGGAACAGATCCTTCAACAGGTATCTGGATCTAAAAGACTATCCTTATTGGATGGTTTTTTAGGGTACAACCAAGTTCTGATGTCTCCTCCATACCAACTTAAAACCACCTTCCACACTCCATGGGGCACCTACGCTTATAGGAAAATGCCCTTTGGACTCATTAATGTTGGTGCCACTTTCCAGAGAGCGATGGACATCGCTTTCTGAGGCTTAATCAATCAATCTATCATAGTTTACCTAGATGATGTTACTGTATTCTCAAAAAAAAAATTGATCATCTAGCTCATTTGAGAGCCGTTCTACACTGATGTCGTAAGTACGGCATTTCCTTGAATCCTAAAAAATCTATCTTCACAGTAGAACAAGGTAAGCTCTTAGGATTTATTATGTCAAGCAAAGGGATGATTATCGACCCTGAAAGGATTCAAGTCATCTCGAAACTTCACCCTCCCTCGTAGAAAAAGTCTATGCAGTCTTTCTTAGGCCCGATAAACTTTGTCAGGAGATTCGTCCCCAGTTTCTCAGAAATGGTGAGACCTTTACAAAATTTAATTAAAAAAGACACACAATATCATTGGGGACCCTTAGAAAATCAAGGTTTTAATTCAATAAGAAAGGCCATAATAGACTCTTCTTCTCTCATGAGCCTCGACTTTTCGCAAGACTTCACGCTCTACACACTTTCTTCTGACCACTCCTATGTTGTTGTCCTAACTCAAAAGAACGCTGAAAATAATGAAGTCCCAATTGCCTTTATGAGCTCTACTTTCAAAGGCATAGAACTTAATTACCCAGTAGTAGATAAGAAAGCCTATGATGTTTTTAAAGCAGTAAAGAACTTCCGATCTTATCTTTTGAAATCTAGGATGAAAATTATCATTCCCTACCCGACCGTCAGAAATCTGTTAGTGCAGAAGGAACTAGGTGAAAAAAGGACGAACTGGGTCACCTCCTTACAAGAGTATGACATAGAAATCACCCCAGCACAAATAGTGAGAGGCCAAGGGCTATGCAAGTTAGTCACTGACTCAGCGGTAGGACAACAAGAAGAAAACGATATGTCAAACCTAGGACAACACAATCAAAATTCAATTTGTTGTGCACAAAACTCTTTCAGTCCCTGGTATGACGATACAAAATTCTGTCTTGAACATGGGTCAGCCCCCCGTCACTTGGATCCCACTAAAAGAAGAGTGTTAAGATTAAAATCTGCCTCCTTTCAGTTGATTAATGGTATTTTTTTTCGACAAAATTTTGATGGAGTACTAATGCGCTATCTTGAGAAAGATGAAGCAGAAAAGGTCTTACTAGAATTGCATGCAGGAGAAGCTAGTGGGAATTTTGGTGGGGATACCATTGCCCATAAAGTATTAAGAGAAGGTTAGTACTAGACTACACTTTTTAGAGATGCTCATGCCTTGTGTCGTAAGTCTATTATTTGTCAAAAAGCATCCGGACGGATACAGAAACCAGCCTTTCCTTTGCAGCCTGTTTCAGTAGACTCCCCTTTTCAGCAGTGGGATCTTGATATTATAGGTCCAATCAATCCTCCATCCTTACAATAGCATAAGTTTATCATAACATCCACAAATTACTTCACTAGGTGGTCTGAAGTTGCCCCCATTAAGAGCTGTAAATACCAGTCAGGTAATTGTCTTTTTAAATTCGAATATTATTACTCGTTTTGGTATCCCTAACTATTCAATATTCGATAACGCTTCTTATTTTTCGTCTCTTGAGATGAGTGAGTTCGCTCTAGAAAAAGGAATTAAATTAAAATATTCTGTCATTTATTACCCTCAGGGCAATGGATTGGCAGAATCAACTAATAAGAATCTGATTAAAATCATGAAGAGAACGGTATCTGAAAATCACAAAAATTGGCATAATGCACTGTTAAACACAATCTGGGCTGATAGAGTGACTCCGAAAACTGTTGTGGGTAACTCTCCCTTCTTTCTTGTCTATGGAAGAGAAGCAATTCTGCCACCACATATTCTTCTTCCCTCACTGCAGCTATCATAGAAAATATAGGAAGTGGATTGCCCCCCTTTGGAGAATCGAATTAACGCATTATTAAAAATAGAAGAGGTAAGGGCTCAAGAAAAACATAAGTTAGATCAGCATCAACTTGTGGTTAAAATCTGGTTTGATTCCAGCTCTACCTTGGACAGGAACTTTGAAGTAGGTGACCTTGTCCTGAAATGGGACAAACCACATGAGGGAAAGGGAGAGCATATGAAGTTTCATAACTTATGGCTATGATCGTTTTTAATTGCTGAGAAATTATGTCCCATCTCTTTCAGATTATAGAATCTAGAGGGACAGCTAGACACCTATCCAGTGAATGGCCAAGCTCTAAAAAGGTATTTCGCCTAAGGACAACCCTGTGTACACTTTGTAAATATTTTTCCTTTGTTTGTTTTTCATTTTCATTTGCTATTTTGGTTTTGATTTCTCCCTTACGCTTATCAGTATTTACTTTTGGAATACACATACCTGCATTATGAACTGTTCAGACAAAGAAAAAAGAAAAAAAATTCCTCTGAAATGACTGCTGAAAAGTTGTCTAAACATCAGTTGTGATATGCTTCTGAAATTTACAGCCATGTTAAGGAAAGCCTGTTGTTTGAAAGAACTTTATTGATTTCAATCTGTAATTGAAGCCTGTCACGATCATCCATTTTCTTCTTACGATGTCCCTATTCCTTAAGGGAATAACTCAGAATATATCTCCGTGCCTTCGAAGGTCGGTTTTGTAAACAAACCATCTCTAGATCTTAATGGAGGATAGTTAAAAAAAATTCTCAAGGTCTATAATTTATTAAAGCATGTCCAAAATATCATAATTTTCAACGTCACCCCGCTCAATTATATATCTTTAAAAACCTAATAAATCATTAAAGAGCTGTGGGAAGTTCTTGTAAACCCGTCGGGATACTAAACAGGTCTGCTGGCAGCGGGTAAATGCATGCATGACGCCAAGATAGCTTCGTCGGGGTACTGAACAGGCTCGTTGGTAGCGAAGCAATGTCGGGTATATGAAAATTTTCAAATATGCAATCTCTTGACCTTAAAATGTCCTTTATTCTGATATGGATCTTCCTGGCAGGATATGGATATCAGAGTGGGTTAAATGGAAACCCTGTCGAGGCTATGGACGCCTACTGGAAGCAGTGGCTCTATCAACAGTATCAGAGATTTTATCCTTAATATCGTGACTAGTTTCTATTAAGACTGTTATCAGTTTTCATCTTTTAAAATAACGAGCTAGAATTTTTATGATTGATGACGATGTTTAAACAATTTTTGGTTGTTTTTGAGTTGGATTTATTCTCATTATCCTAATCTGAACTTGTTAGTTTGGCAGAGATAACTGCTTCTACCAGTGTGTCGCCATTGTTGGCAGCCATTTTCATTCTTACTTTTCCTTATAAGCTGCCTACACAAGGGTTTTGAACCCTCAATACTCGTCGCAATTCTTTAAATAAAACGACACTATCATCTTTGCTTTCATATATCTGCTTTTCGTTTTCATTTTCACGACTGCAAGTGTGAAAATCTTGAGTTGGAAGTCATGTTGATTGAATTAAAATCATCTTTGGATTGTTATAAAGATTTTTGTGGTCATAACTCTTTTACCTCCAACTCACTACTGGTCATACATTTATCAAAACACCAAACCTCCACTCACTTTGCATTTGACCATTGTCAATATGGTTTTGATTTAGAAATGGTTATATGATATTTTGGTGTATTTGATCAAATTCTTGGTGTAATGGTTTTATTGAACACATTAATTTTGGGGTCGAATCGTTGGTGCAATGTTCGACATATTGGTTTCTTTTAAATCATTAAAATGCCATTGTTTATTTAAACATTCGGATCAAGTTTTGGTTATGTATTTTATGGTTTTCAATGATTATGTGATAATCCATTTGACATTTGGTTTACAATGCTTTGGATTGTGATTTGAATGAAACTTTTACCAAGGTGTCGTCGATTATACATGCTAACATGATAGTTTTGCATGGTTTCAATTTACTCCAGCACCCTCGCATGCATAAGCATTAACGTTCTACCTTGCATTGTGAGTTTCCTTTGTTTGTTTTGGGATAACCTGCGGGAAAATGGTTCTATGTCTACCCTGTCAAACCCCCTCACCGATTACCCTGTTGACCGTGTGCTATCTGCTATGGCTCCTGTAGTGCGAATCGAACCCAACGGCGTTCAAGATTTGTTGTTATTTAATAAGGCCTGAGAGGACCTCGAGAGGAATGGGTGGAGGGTTTTTATAGAGAAGTTTGAGGGTTTCAACCTCGCAGTCGCTCAACAATTTGCCCTTAGATTCAATATATGCAGGGCCAAAGTTAGGGACATCCAACTCAAATTGAACGAGGATTTCCTCAGCTCAGCCACTGGTCAACCAACCAAAGGGAAGAAATGGTTTAAAAATTCTAAGGTTGATGAAGTACCATGGCCGCTCCTATTTACCTCAAGGAAAATCAACAGTTGTGACAAACGTATGATGGTTACAGCCCTTAAATCTTGATGGCATGATTTGTTGGCTATTATCAAGCAATTCATTACATGCGAGGGTAGATACGGTTTAGTTTTCCTTTACCACCTCTGACTGCTCATGACTTTCATAGATTTCCCTTTGAATATGCCACATTTCCTCCTTCGTAGTTTGTATAAAATGGTTAAACGATTCAAGAGGGAGAAGGCCAACTACAGCCTCTTCCACCACTATTTAATTAAAATTGTTATAGTTCATCAGTTGAGGTTGAGTGGGGACTGTTGGGAAGCTTTCTTGTTGAGGAATGGCTTTGCCAATCCTGAAATTGGTCAAGTGGACAGAACTGTGGTCACCAAAACCCTTGTCAGTCTTGTCGTTCCCCCTCCTACACTCTTACCCTCTGTTGAACCCTCGACCCACCCGAACGATAACCTAACCGACACCCTGCCTGACTCATGTTTAAAAGGCAGTGTTAAGCCTGTTAAGAGGTCTTCAATGAAAAAAGGTAAGGGTAACAATGATGTCAATTTCAAAGGTAAGAAGGTTGCGCGCTGGGTATCAAGGTGTGCTCGCAATAAGCCTAAACAAAACACAGATCAGAAACCAATTGTATTGAGTGAAGATTATGATTCTGAAATTGAGCAGTTTCTAACCGAGGATTATCCATACTCACATGATCTTTGTTCAGCCAAGCCCTATGACTACGTATCGAACCTCCCATTGTGCCTTAGAGATGACCCTAATTTCCCTGGGATCAATCTCGACAGTGGAACTGCTAGTAATTCAAGAGATCCCTCACCTGTGATTACACGGCCTGATCAACCACAGTGCAATGAATGCAACTCTTCGCTTGACCGATATTATACAAATGTCCCTCTGCTCCAATCCTAAATTAATTCCTTGGAGGACCAAGTAACTGTGTTAACCAAAGAAAATGACAGATTGCTAGCTAATAATAAAAGGAAGAAGACTACAGGCTCTGTGGTTTTCAAAAATGTAGAGGCGGCCACTACCATTGTTAACTCAAAAATAGCTTGATCGGATCGTATCCCTGAAACCAAGGTATGGTGTTTCAAAAGTGATTTTAAAATGATTTGTTTTCTTTGAATTAGTATAAAGGATTTGTTTGATAAATCCCATATATTTCTGTTATGATTGAATTGATTCAATACGATTCTGTTTGTAAATAATAACTAGCTACAGAATCGTGAGATTCTGTAGCTAGTCATAAAATTTGAATTTTTGTTGATTTTACAACTGAACACAATCTGAACAACATGTATTTTTTGTGCATCTACAGGTACACACGAATTTCAAAGGAAATTGGATCGATTGTGGCATCTTTGGACATGTTTTTTTTGCATAGTTTTGGATTAGGCTCTTAGTCTTAGATAGGAATAGGAATTTGGGAGATCGTTCCCATATTTTTTGCAAACAGTTTTGATAATTTCCACAAGGAATGTTTTCATCCTGTGGCCTTTATATACTTATTATTTTTTGTAACAAATCCATCACTGCTGGGAGAGCAGAGACTATGGACTGATAATTATACAGACTTGAATGAAAGTGGATTTTTTGTACAGCTTTAGCTTCAATTTATCATACTTTTGTTCAATTTTTTGTGCATTTCAATTTGTAATCAAATTATTGACTACTTTAGATATCAAAATTTGTTACAGGTTGATGTGATGTGATTTAAATATTGTCCATATTTGATGTATCTCACTTTACTTACAACAATTATCCTGTTTTAATTTAATTAACAGAAGATTAATCTTCTTTGTTAAATAGGCAGTTATGTACAAATCTTTGTAGTGGGATTTATCATAATGCGATTATTTGTAAATTATAAAATTGTTGTCGCTACATCCTTTACCTGTTCTGTCGTTAGCAATTCAGAAGAATTGTTGCTTCATGTTTACGCGAAGTATTGGAGAATCTTATGCGGGTTGGCCTCATCAAACAGTGAACACAGATGCCCATGCACAGAACAAGTAGGAGATGATGATTTCAAGTTAGTTTTCTATTTTATTTTAAAAGTTTAATTAATATGAGAATTCTTTGTAGTTTAGATAGATATACAATACATATTACTATTCTTATTTCTTAGTTAGATAACTATCAGTTCACTTCCAGTTTATAAAAGTTATAAAAAATAAAAAATATATATATTGAACAATAGCTTTGTTGTCAATTCATACATGATTTTTGCAGGTTTTAGATTAAAAATTTGCAATTTGTGAATACTGTACATATAATAGAAATATAAATATATCTAGGCATTGTATATTTAATAAGTAGAATTATTTTTCTATTAATTAGCGAACTGTGAATATATATTAGACCTATATATAGTTTACAACAGTTGTTTTTCACTTAGATTAGTTTCTTTTAGATTAGTTTTTTTTACTTTCCTAGGACTTAGATCGGCCAACGGAGCCACTAAACCCGTCGGAGTGGATTAATCCAAACGACTTGGGTTATTTAGACAACCCCGGACCGAATTCACTCCTCCAGTTGATGAGAGGTCAATTTCGCTCGTCAACAATAGGTCACTGTTAGAAAAAATCAAATTTGACCTAGTTATTCACAATCTCTATGAATAAAGGTTGTATATTTAAAAACCTCATTCTATTTCCTACATTTCATATTCTTACACCATATTCAAATTCATTGTAAAATTGCCTTGTATAATCCCTCCAAGCTAACATGTTGTTGTTTTTTAAAGTTTCCATTCCCATTAACGCGTCATGAGAGACCATTATTAACTTGCACTCAACCATTAGAGGAATTCATAAAACCACTACTCTTGGATATCATAAAATAATTGTGGAAGGTGACTCTCATATATTTCTAACCTTGCTTGACAGAGGTGGATATCAATGGCCACCCACCTATTCCAACTGGCTTAAAATAGTTTGTTGGCAATTTACTATTTTTAGTAGTTTTTTGGGTCCTAATCTTTCGGGACCATTTTGAGGGTATAAATAAATTATTTTCAGGAAAAGGAACCTAAATGATGGCCACAGTATTTTATTGAGACCCAAAAATGAAGTTCCTTGTTGATACCTTTCCAACAGGCTATCGGGCACACCAAACAAAGATCGTCTGCCAAAGTTACACCCCTAGGAAGTTGATACACCAAACTACACAAAACAGGGTCCACAACACTATTGGATTTTCATCTTTCGGGGTTAGGGTTTTGGATTTTATTTATGTTAAAAAGGCCTTTGGAGCTTCATTGTAACAATCATATTCTTGCGAGTGAGTGTAGTCGTCACATATCTTCTCAGAGATATTATGCCACCATTTTAGTGAGTCTTTCACTCTGTATTTCTACAGTTTTGTACATTTCTCTCATTAATAAAAATTGTGTATTATTGTATCTCTATGTTTATGGTTATATATCTGATATATCCATGTTATATTATTGGATATCTGATATATCTCTGTACATTTTTTTATTATATCCCCGCTCTCATTTCGTGCCAAAAATAATCTGGATCAGTGGTATCAGAGCAGGTTGCTCTTGATCATTTTTTAGTTCATGTCCCCGACGATTTTCAAGTATAACACGTTGGTTATCGAGCTTGTCTATATTGAGGAAAATCACTCTCACACACCCAATAAACACTCCATGGAAGAATAAAAGAAAGATGATAGAGAAAAATATTGTTTTAATTTGTTGCTTGAGCAAGATCTCACGTGGAAGAGGGATCAAATAATGGAGAATTTTTCCCATGTCCTTCAACGTCTATCGATAACAACATGCGTGTATTAATCAAGAGGCAACTTTGGAGGAATCTACCCTTTCAACGTACAAGTTAATTTTGATATTCTCGTATTTGAAGGTCAGATCGATGTGGATGCCATAGAAAAATGGTTAAATTTGCTAGAAGGTTATTTCTCTATTCGCAATTTTATTGAAATGGAAAATATCACCTTCACACTCCTTAAGGATGTCCCCCATGTCAAACATTGGTGGAAAACTTATTGAGAGAAAAGTTTCATAGAAGATTCTGGAATATATGGGGCCAAGTCCATTTGGGATTTTTTGTTGATGCGATCAAGGAACAATATTACCCTGTTGGTAACTATGAATACCAATACATGAGATGAGGCACACTATTTTAAGAGAGGGGCCAAACAATGAGAGAGTTAAACAATACTTTCCATATCTTGCGCACCAAGTTCGGTATCAAATACTCCTAGAGGCATCTGGTTCTTAAATACCGCAGGGCTTTGCATAGGCACATCCAAAACAAAATGGATTTCCTAGACATCTTATCACCAGGAGTTGTCTATCAATATGATGTCAAAATAGAGAATAAATTTAGGCACCATAACAAATGGCATTTCAGGTTTGCAAATGTGCAAAAAAAAAGGTATGGTAAAGACAACCCTAACAAACAGACTCCCGAAAACTAGTCCAAGCCACATTAAAAGAAGGGTAACATAAATACAAAGAAGGACACTGGAAAGTCATGAGATTTCCACAAAATCCCCTAGCACAACAGTGATGAATGTCTCTCAAAGAAATCATTGGTGGCCAAGATCAAATAAAAGGAGTCAAACCCTGATTCAAAATCTGATTCAGAAAATAATGGGAGAAGACAAATCATCGAAGAAGACCCCACTACTACCATTGCGATTGCAACAATTCAAATAGAAGAACAAATAGATCCTAAAGAGGGGGTGTGCCTTTTTAATTCATAGATGTGGGTGAAGGGGACCCCACTACATTTTATTGGTTATAGTGGAAGCCAGAAGAATCTCATATCAACATAGGTTGTTAAGCAGCTGGAATTATTGACAACACAACACCCATAATCATACAACATTGGGTGGCTTCTCCAAGGATGATATCTTTCTGTCAGCCAACAATGTTGATTGTCATACAACATCATACCCTTCAAGGATGAGGTATTATGTGATGTTTCCCCGCTGGATGTTTATGATGTTCCTTTGGGCCACCATATATGTGGAAGCACCATGTTATTTATGAGTCTTGACCCCTTAGTGTCATTGTTACTCTGGAGAGATCTCTACAAGATACCAGAGATAGTTCTGACTACTATCCCACCAAAACAGTTCTGCAAGGTAATCTCTCATACTGCAAATTTCAGTCTCTTCACGATCTATTCAAAATATGAACAAAATGACACTACAACCACTGCATCCTTGGCCCAATAACTTTCTATCCAATAGAATCAGATTTCAAAAGAGAAATAATATATTATTTCTTCACCTACAATGGTGCCTACACACTTCTCTAGCAAGGAAAGAAGCTCACCAAGATTCAGATACATCAAATGCTTTCCCATCTCCCCCAGGAACTCAACGCAATGGAAACCATTTATTCCTAAGGAAGGAGGATTGATCCAAGTGGATATCGGTGGAAACCCACCTATCCCAACTGGCTCAAAATAGTTTGTTGGAAATTTACTATTTTTACTAGTTTTTTCGGGTTCTAAACTTCCGGGGCCATTTTCAGGGCCTAAACGATGTTTTTCACGATCGTTCACCTCAATCATCGATCATTTTTCACTATTTTCTGATCGATTTCCCAAAATTAACCTCCTCATTGAGATCTTTCCAACAAGCTATCATGTGCCCCAAACAAAGATTGTATTCCAAAATTACTTCCCCGGGAGGTTGATACACCAAACTATCCAAAACAGGGTGCACAAAATTGTTAGCTTTTCTTCTTCGAGTGTTAGGGTTTTGGATTTTATTATGTTAAAAATACCTTTGGAGCCTCATTTTAATAATCATCTTCTTGCAAATGAGCATAGTAGTCACATCTCTTCTTAGAGATAAGATTCCACCATTCTACCAAGTATTTAACTCTGTGTTTCTATAATTTTGAACATTTTACTCATTAATAGAAATTTTATATTACTTTATCTTTGTTTGTTAAGGTTATATCTCTATTATATTATTGGATATATAATATATCTCTCTACATTTCTTTATTATATCTCATCTCTCATTTTGTGCCGAAAATAATCGAGATCACTGCTCACATGTCTCATCAATGGTTCTGAGTCGAAACAAAATTATCCCAACTGGAGGCTCCTTTATAATCTCAAAGTCTTGAAATCCCTCCTTCTTGTAATACCACTAGGACGAATCCCAAGTTGTAAATGTATATATTATTTATAGGATGGTGAGCTGAGATTTTTTGTGCCATAGTGCCTCTATGATTTAGACCAGGGAACCTATGAGTTGAAAGGTGAGTGATCCTATCAAACATATTATGTAATCACACTCGTTTTTATTAATAAAATACATCACTGATGTAGACCAAGTCAGATGAAAGAGTATGGGGAGATAACACTCCACGAGAGGGAAAGGGGGCTAAGGGAAAGGGGATAAGTCATGGGGCTTAAGATACAGAATAAAATAATATTATTCCTAAGTCATAGATTTATGATATAATTTTATCGTAAGTTCCTAAGTGAGAGGAACAAATTACCAAGTGGAATCAAAGTCATTTCCTATAGGGACAACTGTCAATATAGGAACATGCGATAGAATGTGGGAAAATTAGTGTAACGGGTATTTTGTCTTGATTATTCTTCGAATTAATCATTCATTCTTGCGTCCATTATTTGTACCTTGGTTAAAGAGTGTAAGTGGAAGATGAATTTGATTTGTATCCAGTAAATCCCTGGTGGTTTGGGTTGAAGAAGTAGGTTCTCAGGCCTATTAGCATTTCTCTTTCATTGAAATAATTGCTAGGATTAGTTTTTCCATGTGTTTAGATGGTAGGTGTTATGAATCCTTGAGAAGCCTGGAGTTCCAATTGTTATATATATTTGAGTTTTCCTGGATGGCTTTTTGTTGAATACATGGAATGGAAGTGGAATGGCTTTAAATATTGTTGAGTAGAGAAGGGGGTACACTTCCTTAGGTGGGGAAGGTTGTGAGGAATGAGAGGCTGTGAGCTGGGAATTATTGCTAGAGTTGGCACTTGATCCCATGACTTTTTATGTTGTGGGTCACAACATAGTTTGGATTAGGTATCATTTTCCCTGGTGGAGTCATAGCCCTATCTTGGGGATGACCTATTGTTGAGAGTGTATCCACAATAGAGTCTACGACTAGGATGAACATCTGAGGTATGCACACAATTGGTGGTTTCTAGAAAAATATAAGTGTTCTTTAATGCATATTAACATGTAGTTTATTGTGTGTATGTTTATGTTATTTATGTTTGTTAAAATTGTACATAATTATGGTTGGTTGTGCATATTATTCTTATTTTTTCATAATTGTTGCATATGCGGGGCATGGTGAGTAATACATGTTTCCTGTTAGTTAAGTTTAGCAATAATGGTAACAAATTTGTAGCACGATTATTGAAACGATGTTCACACGGGCTTAAATCACATGCACTGGAAAATAGTTGTCATGCGTAGCACAAGGCCAATTTCATGCGCACAAGTTGTCTCAATAAGTTATTCCACTGTTAGAATTTGATTTAGAGAACAAAATTTATTGTGGAACAACCCAACTTGGGAATGGGCATGTTACCATGTTGTATCAGAGCAATTTTTAGGTTTTTTGGTACTAGGGGATATTACACTTCTTCCTCACCTAGTTCTAATCCCCTCTCATGTAAATCAGCAAAACAACAATGTGGAATAAAAGTTTCCAAATATTGGAGTAAATAGAGGAGACAATGATCTGGAATGCAATTATGACCAGAGGCCTAGAAATCCCATTATCTTGGAATGCATAAGCTTGGAAAGCAAGGAAGACTCACCCCAGATGGGGTGTCACTCTAACGATTCCCTCATGTCGATGGAGAGAAGTAATCTTACTAGATTGCGCCACAGAACTCTATATGGGTATATGTGGGAAGCTTCATGTCTCATTGATTGCAGGGCTATTAATAGATCCAATCTCTTGGAGTGTGAGAGGATGGATAGGAATATGGGTGTTGGTAATGTGGAAGCATTAGGAAATTACTCCCTTTATAACTCAATTATGGAAACATTCACTCTTCACACTCCACCTTGTTATACGAGAATATTATCCATGTCAATGGAAGTTTCCCTCATTGGTGTTTTGTTTCCTCTGTCCCAAACAATTTCCTATGTTCATAGGTTTGAATTCGACATAGTGTTCTATACTCACTGAAGTGATGGTGTTTTTCTAGCTAACTTCATGCGTCGAATTCTGGAGACGACACATTCAAGGAGGAGAGACAATTTTTTAGGGAGGATGGATAGTCACAAGGTTATTTCTAATATTCCACCTAATATCCCTACGCATGGTCAACGAATATTCAACCTCCTAATACGTCCATAGTTTGGAGTGCTACCCAGTAAATTATGATGATTCACTGGACGCTTATTCACCCGATGGCTCCTTTCCCACTGACTCAAAAAATTCACAGACATATAATTTTGTTCTTCTCCATTTCCATACTAGAGAAGAGCCCTTATAACTCATCTTCGATATGCGTCGCGAGGTGGAAGATTTAAATTTTAGCATTAAGCAATTGAACCGACACATTTCTAGGCTCGTGTCTCAACATGCAAGTATGGTTCTATACCATTCAGTCCTCGATATGTGCGCCTAGGATGCCATTCTATTATGTGTTATAATTCCTCTGCCGCAGGGAAACTAGGCTCCCTCTCAACATGCTCAATTTTCACCTAATGTCGAATAGTGGTTTTAAATCCAGATGTCATTTTGGTTTCAATTTCCTTTTTCTATCTCTTAGTAGGATAATCATTTTGATGGACATTGTAGACAGTATACATTTGGATAATCATTTTGATGGACATTGTAGACAGTATACATTTTCAAATGTTGTATTATTATTTGATCCCATGGGGTAATCACAAGTTTGAGCAATGAGCAATGGCTGAGATGGGTTGGTTTCCTTTCGTGATAGTCGAGGCATCAACTGCAAGTTTGATATGAAGTTATATAGTAGGTAATATAAAATTTTCTCACTTAAAAAAAAATCATCCTAGGATTCTAAAGGAAAAATAGGAACCTTAAACCAGATGGGAATCCATCTGACCACCCTCGATTGTGGGTAAAGAATTGGATGCAAAGATTTCATTGATAAAAAATGTGAATCCCAAAATGATTTATCTCTCAAATTGAGAACTATATCTACCTATAAATGTAAAATACAACCCGACCACCCTCTGGTTAAGATAAGCAATTGGATTCCATGACCAATAATGGGAGCCCTAAATGAATAGATAAAACTATCTAAAGAAAACTATGATATAAACTTATAAAAAAATGATGAATATGGTTATTCTTGTACAATGATTGAACTTGACTAACTTACTTATCATCTCCAACAACCATCCTTACCCTATAAACTCTTTTCTTGATCACCTTTTTGGTTGTATATCCATATAACCTAATCCAACCCCAAATATATTCAATTCCAAGGGTCTCCTTCCAACCAAATAAGCCAAATCCATGTTGTCTCCAATGAAACCTCATACCCCTTGTAGGATGATCTATGATCAAAGGCTCACAACTCACACTACACCTTAGTCCTTGCTCAACCTCCATAGGAATTTGATCACCAAAAATGATGTGTTGTATGATTTGTAAACACATGTGCAATATAAACAACATTAAATCCTCCATGTGGAGATTGAAAATTGCAACATTGCTCCACCTCACTCATCTCATTCCCATCGCTAACAATTTATTGTGCAACATGTGATCTAACATATTCGGCCAACAAAAATGATTTTACAGGAATTAACCCCTTATCTATAAAACCTGAAGTTTTATAAATAAAATCTACAAGACCCCTTGGATCAACAACAACAATACCCCTAGCCCAAAACACCAAGCTCTTACTTTGTTGAAATGTCCTCTAGAGACAAAAACATTAACACCTTCAATAAAATCCTCGGAGTAGTATACTAGTTGGACATAGTCCTCCTCCTTAGCTAGGATTTGTGGAGACCTCATTGCACATCACATTGTAACTCACAATTTATCAAATGCTTAAAAGGATTTTACAATATAAAAATGTTTTTTTTAAATTAGTTTTTTTAGATAATTTTTTAATTTTGATAATCTTATAACTTTTTTTACTTTTATTATCAATATTTAAATCAAAACCTATGTTATTTTTAATTATTTTAATTTTACAATATATTTTTTATGTTTAAAAATATATTTAAAAAATAAATTCAAATAAATATGTCACCAAAAATGAGTAAAATTCAAAGAAATATGTCATTATTAATTTAGTAAATGAATGTAGGACTTTGACATGCTGTTAAATTTTCATAAGGTTTCTGTCTCTAAATATCATCTTACTATCACATATGGAAATAATCTTTTTTACTTGGAAATTGTAAGTGATCTAAATATGTGTAACCTCATCATCAATGACCTAAGTAAGGAGAAAAATATTCTATCATCTACTATCACATTGGGCAATAATCTTGTTTGAGTTTAAATTGTAAGTGATCCAAACATGGGTAACCTCATCAATGACCTATTTAGGGACGAAAGGATTCTAAAAGAGAGATTAAATGAAATTGTGTTTGGACATGGATCAAGTCTTTATAATGATTGAGTTAACCACTTAATAAATATTAAGTGCTTTCTTTAATTTTTAATAATATTTTAAATATAATAATTGCAAAATAAAATAAAATATAAATAGTTTTTTCTAACTTCAAATATATATAAACCTCTTAACATTAAAAATCTTATATTTTAATCATAAAAAAATTAAATAAATTTAAATATATATATATATATCAAATAGTTTTAATTATTAGGTTACCGTCCAACTCATGGGACAATGATGATGATGATGATAATGATTAACGTCCACTAATACCTAATTGGTCTATCGGACCTTAAGAGGGTAAGTGATTACTTGTGATTCTTTAGAATTTTGTTTCTGTGCTTGAAAATCATTAAGAGAAGCTTTCCAAGATCACCATACTTTTGTTGAGTTAAGAGGTTAGGAAGGTTGGTA